>WUAM01000287.1:96435506-96448460 GCA_024336885.1 Actenoides hombroni
TGCATGGGCCCGCTTTTGCTTTTTTATCTTTTTTTTTTTTTTTTTTTTTTTTTTTTTGTCAGTTAGATCCTTTTATTTGGAAATCAGCTTGAGTTGTGGTAGTTCCTGAAAAAAAAAAATCTCTACGTCATCTGGCCCTACTGGTCTGTATTTTATGTAATTCTTTCAACAGCTTATTATCCTTCAACTTCCTGAGCAATTTTTTATTTGTCTCTTTTAACTGCACACAATTCTTAATGCTGCTTTTAAAATGCCAAGAGTTTGTGTTTCTCTTGTAGTCCTAATACTTATTTATCTTTCCTTTGTAATAGTTTTCTGTTTCCTCTTGCCTGTTATAAACTACTAAGTCCCGTATTACTTTTAACTCTTTCGAAGTAATTTTCTTCCACTTGCATTGCTTTTAGACTAATATGTTTCTCTGCGGGCTGTATGCTCCGCCTTGTTTCTTCCTACGTACAAACTTTTCAGCTTGTCGACCAATGTCAGCAAAAATTGTCCAGGTGGCATCAGTCTCCAGCATATTGAATTTTTACAAGTTTTATTGGTCGGGGGACGGAAATGACCCAAATTAATGTTTCTGCTAACGGAAAATAAGCAGCATGAATTCAAAGTTATCTGCCTTGTTAGGCCTGACTTAAACTGGCCAGATAGTTGATGTACAGCTCTGAACCAGCCAGGGGTTACGCTGCTTTTTGACAAGCTGGGCTCTGCAGCAGCACTGTAACAACTCCAGGCTGTTTTTAAGTCTGGAGGTTGCAGTGCAGCCATGAAGTTGCTTAGGGTGCGTATGTGAGTGATTCACACCTGATCTTGAAGTACCCCAGTTGAATGGTTCTTAACATTGAGCTCTGTAAAGCTGTAATTTCCACAGAGCAGCCTTCAAGCCGTGTTAATCAGTGAAATTTGGAGTTAGAAGCTGGTGTGTATGCTGGTCTACACATGATTCCAGGGCTTGACAGCAGTAAGTTTCTTGAAGTTTAATGTCTGTTGGCATATTCTGTAAATAGATTTTTCCCTTTCAGAGGGAAAAATCCAGAAGGAGAATATATTTGTAATTTTCATGTACATCTTACAGCAGCTCCATGCTGAAAAGATAAAATAACAGTTTTCAGTTTGGAGTTGTTTTTTTATGGGGTTTTGGGTGTCTTTTTTTTTTTTTTTTTTTTGGATGTTGTGCTACTTTTTTTTCCCCAGTGCCTTTGCTGAGAGGTAGTTCAACAGGATGTTTGGGGGAAATGTGACATTATTGGGTTTTGGCATTCCAGAAGAGCTTGAAGTGAATCCAACATATCATCGTATGCATTCCCTTCTGCACTGAATGTCAGGAGTAACTCATGTTGTTGACAGCTATGCCAACATGTGAAACTGAATGAAAGACAGGAACTAAACAAAAAGCTAATAAAAGAAGCAGCAAGAAAGGGAGAATTGAATACTTTGTTAGTAAACTTTCTTGCTGTTGTTAGTAAGACGGTCAAATAGTGCAGCTTGTCCTTATCTGTTACAACAAACGTCATCTTTTTGGCTACATTCAAGTGAGAGCGAGCTGTTTGTACAGCTACGTGCATTTTGTAAGTATGAGAAACAAAAGATTTACCCAAGAAAAATGCACAAGAGATGTATATGGAGGCAAAATGACACAAAAGTCACTTTGACTCGCCTCCGTTTATTTAATTATTTACCCAACTTTAAGCTTATGCTTCAAAAAAAAAAAAAAATATGGTCTCACTTGTACCCATTGCAAACATTAAATATGTGGTTTGTCTGGTTGGCAATGTGAGGCATCATGTAAGCTGTTGTTTGATGTGTCTGCTGCAATAGAGGAGTCACCTTTGTTGGTTCGGTGATTACCACAGTATGTATCCTGTGATAAACAAACTGGAAACTCCAGTACACGCTGTTGAAGGAATATTTATTCTGAGACATGCTTAGTCATCGCTGTTTTGGCCTCTTACGGGTTTTGGGTATTACTCATTTTTTCCTAGTAAAGCTAATGAACAAGTTTAATTGAAAGGCCAGTTTGTGAGAGAGTTTGTGGTACTGGAGTATGTGATTTGTGGAGTGCTGTGTTACTGCGCGGGTGTGCTGTGTGCTGCTAGCTGAAATCAGAGAATACAGTCCATGTTTCATTGTGCGTTAGTAAATCTAACAGTTTACATCACACAGGTATGGGGCGGCTACTAAATATGGGACAAGTGTTTGTAAGAGGATCTTTATTAGTAGGGAATATGATACAGCCCTTCTGTGTTCTGAAGACAACATTCAGCTATAAATTTTCCTTTACTGTTGTAAAGTCTCTTTACTAACAGATTTACTTTTGATTTTGCATTTTCTAATTGTTAAGCCTACCTATTTTTACTTGTGATTTGGTGTGGGCTGTGTAAAACACATCGGTATCCTTAGTTATCAGTATGTTGTGTGTTGATTTTTTTAGGTGGCCTGGTGTTACGCAGATCTAGTGCATTTTGTGCTTAACTGAATTGTTACATAAATGAAAATATTTTCTCTTATCAGAAGTAAAATGCTTTCTATGGGGACTTCTGCTTCTGATGTCAGAACTCTTTTGAAGACTTGCTTTGCTGTTTGGCTTAAAGGAAGATGATGTCGTTAATGAATTCTGAGCACCCTTCAGGAGGCTGGTGACCCTTCTATCATTGGTGATTGCTGTTATGGACAACTTCAAAGGGTAAAGACAGTATTTTTGAGTCTGATTTTTGAGGCTGGTGCTCTGATATAGGAAGCAGCAGGTTAAATTTTGTTTAGATTAACTACCCAAAGCTCACTCTTTTCAGTTTTAAAACCATTCACAAAGTATGGGAACAAATTAGAGGAAACAATTTGCTGGAGTAGCTGTCCAATTTTATATATGAACTGTCTTTGATGGATGGGTGTTATTTACTCTCCAGATTTTAATACACTATAGATACACTTGAGTTAGCTTAAAATGAACTATTTTGAGTCTGGAAGCAGTTTTACTGCAGAATATAAGCAGTGAAGTAACTTGGGTTTTGTTGAGCTGTATATTGCTGCAGCTCAACTAGATACCTGAGTACTTTATTTAAAAGTCAGTTCTAGTTTATTTTACAACTATACGAAGGATAATTTTAGTTGTACCTTCAGATACTCTTCTCAGTTGTTTACTGAAGAGCCAGATTTCATTTCATGCTTGATTTCATTTCTGTAAGTCAGTGCAAGATTTCTTGTTTTTCCCTTAATAAATCCCTGGAAATAATGCTTAATTTAACCATTAGTGTTTTTGTTTCTCGCAGACTAGTTTTGGCTAATGTGGTGTTTTTTTTAAACACAGTAAATGGGAAGCCACACTAACTAAATAGTTGTCTTAAAATGTAGCAGATTATTAATGTTTTAGTAGCAGTATTTTGTTTAAAAGGATATTCATGAGAGCACAGTTTGCTTTCTAAGAACATTTTATCTGCTCACTATGTTTATTCATTCTGTTTTATCAGCTCTTTTCCAAAACACCACAAGCAGTTAATGCACCGTATGAAGGACTCCTGACCTTTCACATCTTCCCAAGTAATATCTAGATGTCACCAGTGTTTCCCATGTTAACAGTTCTGAGCATGTTTTACTATATGTGCCTTCGGCGCCGAGCTAGGACAGCAACGAGAGGAGAAATGAACAGCCGGAGGGCTATTGAATCAAACACTCGAGCCTTACCTATCAACGTTGAAATAGTTCAGTATGCCAAAGAAGTGTTGGATTTCAGCTCTCACTATGGTAGTGAAAACAGCATGTCGTATACCATGTGGAATTTAGCAGGTATTCCAAACGTGTACCCTAGTTCTGGTGACTTCACTCAGACTGCCGTCTTTCGAACTTACGGGACCTGGTGGGATCGTTGCCCTAGCGCTCGGCTGCCATTCAAGAGGACACCACCCACGTTCTGTAGCCAGGACTATGTGGAACTTGCTTTTGAGGAACCGGTTTATCCTACTGCAGTGCACATTCTGGAAACGTATCACCCTGGAGCCGTAGTCAGGATTTTGGCATGCTCTGCAAATCCTTACTCACAAAATCCACCAGCTGAAGTAAGGTAATTTTTTTTTTTCGTTGTTTCTCCTTTATATTTTTGCATAAGGTGGTAAATGCTACAAATAATGCTGTTTACCAAACTTCACATCCTAGTATTTATCTTGTTTGCATCTTACCCACTAACAATTTCTTTAATTATGCATGTTTTTAAAATGGCAGTGACATGGTCTTTTATACCAACTTCAGAGATACGGAATTTTTTTGGTAGGAATTAATGCAGAACCTACTATCAGATTTAATTTGTGTAATGACAGCTTTTGTGGTCGAGTTTTTATGAGCAATAGTTATTATGTATTTGCAAAAATCACTTTTGAGAAATGGTAGTTCTGAGTTCTCGCCTTTCTCCAATAAGGAAAGAAAACTGTATAGAAGAGGCTGAGGATTCACAGTTGCTGTGTCATCCCGCTTCGAGTAGTAGTGAACTCTTTCTTCTCTCTGAATGCTTTAGGCTGTATAGTAGTATCAGGCACTGTAACTCTTCATATGGTAATGAGACCAAAACCAGAAGCACAGAATGGTTGGACTAAAGGTGATACCATTTGTCTGACCTTAATTTTTGGTCTGATCAAAGTGTGTGAGCTACACTTCATGTTTACACTTGCTTTGTAGACTAAAAGAAGTTGATTTGATCCTGTCAGTTTTCCTCATAGTAGGAGCTCCTGATGAAATTCTAGTTTGCGGGGACAGGAAGATGGGGATGTGAGGAATGGTTAAGATAATAAAGAAATACACTGTGTATGAGGTGGAAGCTCCTAGTGAGGAGATGAGGAAACAGAAATGGAAGGAGAAAGAGAACAGGTAAGAGCCTATAGTGGGGAAAAAACATTGGTAAAAGCTATCAGTATATGCAGTCAAAGTATTCCATATACATGAAAAAGATACGAAATGATACCAAGCCCATAAAGGAAAGGAGAACTGACAGAAGAAAGCCTTAACAAAGCGTATCCCATAGACAATAATATGCCAACAAATACTGTTCTGCTTTAAAATGCACGCTTTGGTGGTATAAGCAGTGTTAGCTTGGATGCTGGGTGTTTTGTCGCTGGCCTGCCTTTTACAGACAGAGCTAAAAAGCATACTTTTAGGTCTAACTTAGTATCCCATGCTTCTTAATACTAGGCTATTGATGTTTATTCAAAACACCTAGGAAACACCTAGTGCTGTTGTTTGTTTTACAGCTTTCTAATGGGCATATACTATATAGCTCTAAAGTAAACACCTCAATTCCAGGAACATTGATACGTCAAACTAATATTAATAGGCCACCTAACTTCAGAATTAGGCACTGTAATACAGAACTTATTTATAGGATGGTATGTGGCGAAGGCAACTTTTAACATTTTTGAACTTAGAACCTACTGTGAAATTACTTTGGCCAATTATGCTGAACTTTCATTTTACTTTTTTTATTTTATGATGTAGATTTTATTTTATGATGTAGCACAGATTTACATAGAGATTATTTCTGTAACTGTTGATAATATTTCATTAGAATAATAGTAAGATAGTGTGCTGCAGGACAATACAAGGATATAATTCTGAGTAATAAGCTAATGCTATTTCATAAAAATTATTAGGTTTTGGTTCTTAAAAAGATAGACTTATTTTAGTTTTGTGTAAAGACCAAGAAGTATTGAAGAAGAGCTCAAAAATGGTAACTGAAGGAGCTGTTTAGTAATGTGCACCAAAAAAAAAAGGGGAGGGGAGAAAACTGTTCACAATGCTAAAAGAAGATGGAAGTGAAAATCCTGAGATAAAACTTTCTGGGATGTGCTTTGACTCCTCTTGGGGTATGGTCAGAGTGAGAGCTCAGACTTGCCTTTCTTCATAAAGAAGGATGAAGTTTCCTCAGCACCTTGCTTTTTAATTTGTAGTCAGAAGTATCTTCTTCTCTGCATACCTAGGTTAACAACATTTTTGGTTAAAAGAAGGTTCTTCTAACCTCTCTCCGGGAGCCTGAGGACTGTTTGTGCTGCATCTTCAGTACTTGCCAGTCTTGATGCTAGAGCAGTGTTAGAGGGACTGGTTGATTGGTTAGTTTGGTTAGTTGTTGTTTGGGGTTTGTTTTTTTTTTTGTTTTTTCCTTTTGGCTTACCTGTTCTCAGCAGGACTTGTTTGTTCAAAGCTTCACATTTGGTTTGTTTCCTTCTTTCTTCTTCTGAGGTAAACATGTCATATGCATGGTGTCTTGAAGATGAAGGAACCTGTTCTCCACATGAGATACACAGTATTTTTCCTCTGTTCTTTTGCTCATCTTTATGAGGGGAATATGAAGAGCTGCAAGAATGCAGTCTATTTTCTGCTTCAGTTTTTGGTCTCTTGTTTTCACTGCCAAAAATTCTCTGAGATGTCAACTAAGAATTATTTTTTTGAAGGTGGAATGCTTCTTAGAATCTCAGGTGATTCTGTGTTTAACTGATGTTTTGGATGGGAAGAACTGCCATACTATTTCCTGCTACTAAAAAAGGCTGTGTCCAAGTTATTTGGAGAGCACTTACAGTTAGACCCTTGTTTTCCTCTTCAGACTATTTTGATACTCAATTTTATATCACCTTATTACCTAAAAACCCTAAAGTGTTGCTTCATTTTTATCTGCTGACTCCGGATCCGTTTCTTTCTGAATGCCAGTGTAGAAAGGGCAGGTCATTAGGTTCCTTTTCACCAGTTCTTACTTTGGTATAAAACAAAGGGCAAATTAATGGTGGAGTCAAAACAGTTGAGAGGAAGGATTCTGTTGAGACTTGTTTAAATGTTATGCTTAGTGGATTATACTAGTCCAGCTGAATACTCTTTTCTTTTTTTTTTTTTCTTCCTTTTTGTTTAGCATTTAAAACATCAGCTCATCCAAGACTTTGCTGTGTGCAAAAGCTTCTAACCTACAAGAGTCTAAGGATTTGGTGTACAGCAGTCATTGCTCAAGAGGGCTTCATATGTTCTTGTAGAAAAATGGCTATAGCCCATACAGTTGGCCCATGTGTTGCCCTGTTGCACACTTTATGCTTCAGTTGCATGAAAGAACAGCTTATGATGTTCAGAAAAAGGTCTTTAGTCAGGTTTCTCTGGTGCTGGTGCATTGAATACTGCTATCAGTTACAGCTTTGTATGACACCGACTCGGATCAGTTTTATTCAGTCTTTTCAGAGGTGGGATCAGCAGCTCTTTGTGGAATCAGAATAAGCATTTATTTTTCAGAATGGAATGTAATTGTTCCTAAATAATTCTAATGTTTAAAACACGACAGTTAATTTGAAGTTTTTTCGTTATGGTTTAACCAGCTTCCAACAATTTGAAGGTTCTTTGTCCTTTCATATCTTTTGCTGGTTCAAACACAGAAGACATATCACTCTTCTCTGCATAAAATAAATGTTAAAAGATCACAAATGTCAGAGAAACTGCTGTCTTTACACATAGAGACCTTTTGTGCTTTTCATTAGTACCATTCACACCTTGACTGGTGAGAAATGTTTGGTAATTTCTTAATCTATACTAACATACGTTGGTATTTATGTGCAGATTTTTTACATTAATTATCTGAGTGCAGAAAATCCAAGCAAAAATCAATAATCTGAGATTAAGGGAATATTATACCATATGACCTCAGGTTTTCTGTGGTGAAGAAATGCCTTCTCTTTTTTTGTATTCTGTTGTGCTATGATTCTTATACCAGTGTAGCCTTGAAGTTTTGTACTGTAGTGCATGTTCTGCGTGCATAAGGTTTGGTGACAATTCCTCTTTAACCAGTGGAAGAAGCAATTCTCCAGACAGGCGTGATGGGTACACTGCAACTGGTAGTGGCGTTAACTGAACCCAACAAAGAGAATTTTCTTTGTTTCTCACAATGTCTTAGATTGATGGATAAGATACAGCTAGTTTCTGGTGTCTTTTTGCCTGTTTCTTTTTGCTCCTCATTTACCCAAAAGGCGATTCCCTAATGGCTTCTTTGGTGTCAGCCCTTTTGAAGCATGTGGATACTCCAAATAGTTAGCTGCTGTCAGGCAGAGTTTGTCTGTGTTTAAATAGGAGTTTTCAAGTCAGAAATAATTTTTTCAGAAGATTTTCAAGTTTTGCCTTTTAAAAAATAACTTTGCTTTTTAAATTTGGAATATAAAAGAAAAAAAAATGGCCCCTGTTCTTCTGTTATGGTCTTTAACTCATTTGACAGTTTCTCTTGTCTCGTGTATGTTGTCGTGACACCACATAGCCATGTGCTTTTATAAAAGCTCAAAACCAGAGTTTTAGAACTAGTCTGAGATGTATGGCAGTACTTGGGGTGATGTTTCATTGCGTATGGCTTTACTGCTATGTGATGATTGCTTCTTTAGTAGATTGGAGATTGTTTTGTGATTATTTTTTTCTTTTCCACAGATAAAGTGTAACATCGATTAGGTTGTTTATCACAGGTGAGGTACTGTGATCATTCGACTGGCTGGAAGTAGTTCCATCTCACCTTTTGTGTTGCCAACATTTATTTTCTATTTCTTTCATGTCATTTAGAATTTTGCCAAATGCTCTTTGGAGCAAAATTCTGAGTTTGATTTGTAGATGTAGATTTGGCTCAGTATTTCCTGTCTTAGCTGTGTTTGCTGCAAGTGAGGTTCCCTGCTCCTTCTGAAGGTCTTGGAACATGCAGAGGTACAAGATGCTGCAGCCAGAGGAGCAGGCTAAGAAAGGTGGGCAAAGCCAAAGGCTCCCTCTCCTTTCATTAGGAAGTTGATTGAATTTAGGCAATACAGTGCTAATCCATGTGGGAATGTAGCAGATTTTTTTTACTGGCAGCCAGAATCTGGATCAAAATGTGTGATGAAAAAAAAAAAATCCCCCCTTGTGATAAAGGGAAAGAAAACAGAAAGGCAGTGTACTGAATGGAAAATATTGTGAGTCTCTTGCTTGTAGAGAGTGGCACCCAGATAGTTCTTTCCCTCTACCTTTTATTCCCTGTGAACCTCAGATGAAAGCACCCAAAACACTGCTGATACCATCAACACATTAGAATGTGATAAGGGACCTTCAGGGCTGTATCTCACCTATGTATAACACACAACTTAAGTTCTATCCATTTGCATCCTTACTTATAACTTGCTTTGACATCTTCAGGGAAACAGCTTTTTCTTGTCCAGATGACTGTCAGAGAAGAACGAATTCTGGGTTGATGGGACACTGTCTTGCTTGAGAAGTCCCATTAAAAGCTCATGTGGACCGGGCAGTTGTTTGAAATATCTTTTGCTATTTTAAATGCCCTGAGCATTCTTAGGGTCCTGCCTGCTATCTCTGGTATTTCAGAATTGAACTCTCAAAGTAGAAATGGAAATCTGCTGCATAATCCCCTATACTAATTAGAACTCTGCTTAACAGCTTGATCTGAGTGGTTCTAAGCTTTTTCTCATGATCAGTTTTCCCTGCCTTTGGTATTTACAAACTCACAGCTGTGGCCAGGAGTGCACTTTCCAGGTTATGTTGAACCTAGTGTGCTGAAGCATCCCTGGCTTATTAGCAGGCAGGAGATGTTTCCTTGTAGGTAGCCTACGTATTATTTACAGAGCACTTGCTTGGATAAGGGCAGAATTAATGTATTATAATCACGTATCATGATTATAATTGTTGCAGAAGTTGCAACTTCAGCAAAGGTGTGGTCATATTACTCTCTGAATTTCCTTATGCTCTCCTTGTTGGTCTATATGAAACTTGCTCTTCTTTTGGCTTTTTAACAGTGCTATAGGTTTCTTGGGATAGGACATTTATTTTCCGTGCTTGAATTACATGTAGTGTGCTTCTTTCACTTTCTACACCAATCTCAATTTTATAATGCAAGAAATTTCTGCAGATTGCAGGCAATGTTTAATCTTGTCTTGCTGGAGAGAAATCTGATTGCTTTTCCTAGGAGCTGCTTTTCCAAAGAATCTTTCTTATTATATATTTTCTTTAGAAATAACAAGATCTACTCAGACATCATCTGAGCCATTAAAAATCTTTCCAACAGCATTAGGTCAATAAAAAATTAAACAAGCATTAAATATGTGCTCTCGTTTGACACAAACCTTTCAAGTATGTTTCTCAGCCTAAAAATCACTAGACTGTATTTTTCTTCATGGTGAGGAAAGGAGAATGGGAATTTTTTTTTTTAACCACATAGTGGATGAGTCTTTAGTATGAGAAATTCGAACAGAATGAGTTTCTGGCTATCTTCATGAGGTAGAGAGAAATCTAATGGGGAAAACTGAGTCCATTAAAACTGTATGGAAAAACTTCACTTAAAGTCCTCGTTTTCTTCAGTAGAGAAAATTCTACAGATGTTACTGCCTCTCATTTGGGCTTTGAGTGACAGTGTTAAGACTGAGGCTTTCTAGCCCATTGCTGGTGAAACTTTCTTATCAAAGCACTCTCATTGCAACATCTTTGATCAGCTGTCTCTGTGTATCTGCAAGACTTGAGGACAGACCATGGCCTACCTTCAGTCATTTGATCCTGCTTAATATTTTGAGAGCTACCTAATTAACTCAAAGTTGGGGGGAGGGGGAGCAGAGAGGAAAATTCCTTTGACTTCTTTACAGGTATTGGGATTCTGTTTCTCTTTGTTTTGGGTTAAATAGTTCATCAAGAATCTTAAGCTTGGAACAAATGTAGGCAACCTCATTAGAGAAGCTGATTTTGGTACTCACCCTCAAACTAGGACTGACTGTCAAAATGTCTTTCTTCTGAAGACTTTTGAAATGGTTGACCGTAACAAAAAAATGCTCCAGGACAGAAGAAATGTAGTTCTTACTGAAGCCTCTTG
This sequence comes from Actenoides hombroni, assembly GCA_024336885.1. NCBI lineage: Eukaryota > Metazoa > Chordata > Aves > Coraciiformes > Alcedinidae > Actenoides > Actenoides hombroni. The sequence continues at coordinate 96,446,332 of WUAM01000287.1, forward strand.
GAAATTTTTTGATCCATTTCCAACCGTGGAGTCTTCACTCCCGTTCAGATTATATGTAGCCCATATAAGTGTTAAAGTGTTGATCCTAGATGAGGAGACCACTTCCAAATGCAGCAGTGGGTGTATTAAGAGTTTGCCTACACTCAGGAAGAATTTACCAACCCTGACTGAGAGTAATTGCTATGGCCTGATATTGTATGTGGTGCCACCAAGGCGGAGAAGAACATCAAATCAACCTGATAGACTTGCAATTTTGCAGTTAAACCAACAGCAAACTCCTTTAAAATTAGTTTGGTGGGCTATTGATGAGTAGAAAACAGTATGACAAGAACAGTGGGAAATAGTCACTGGTCTTGTTGTTCATCAGCACTTGGGTGTGTACCATGGAGTTTTACTGGATGGTAAAGTCATGCTACGTGTCTTTCCTTTTCTCTAGTTTATTAAAAAGACTGGAAACTAGAGATACTGCTTGCTAAAGGGGAGTTATTGCTCTTCAGTTTGATGAACCTAGACCTCCAGATGTATTATTTTTTTCCAGAGCTCTGCTACTGCTAGATAATCCTCTCTCCAGGGCACCAAAGGAGAAGTCAATAGCTGAGACACATTCTGTTAAAAGTTGATGGTCCAACGTGTGCTGAATTAGTGAAAAAATAGCCTTGAGTTTCCCTAAGGATCGTTTGAGTGGGTATATGAAAGTCTCTAAGCAAAATGTCAGATGGTGATCTGGATGTGTTCAAGAAAGGTCATGTGCATTGCCAACATTAAGTATTTGCTTAGGGAATCGACCTATGTGAGAGGGTGTGACAGTGGGACTGTCTGTTACTTTTTGCCATGAGTTGACATTCATTTCCTAAACGAAGGAAATCTTTTCTTACTAATAAGTCCCTCTTATAAAATCTGTTAACCTTAGGGTAGAGTTGTCCACTCTCCTACATTGGTGCTTTTTGATGTGCCATCTAATCACCAGTCCTGCGTGTTTGTTTTTAGTTGATTACTTCTTATGGGGTTTTTTTTTCTCCTTTGACAGAAGACTTCTGCAGGTCTCCCATTCTACTGTAAGGTATTTTTGGAAAGCATCATGGTGTAGGATAGGAAAATTTATCTGTGCATACCTGAAGATGTCCATGATGAAATGGAAGCTTCAGCTGATACAGTTTAATTTTCCTATCCTTGAAATAGTAGCATATATCAAGCTTCTAAGCCTTATTTATACTGTGTGCTATGTTTTAAGGAAAATGCTTACATGTATTTTACTTTCTGTCATGATGGAAAAAGTTTAAGCACTGGCTTCTGGAAAATAAAGCAGGTTTTTTGTTGTTGGTTTTTTTTTTGAGTTGTGGTTTGTTTGTTTGGTTTGCTTTGTTAATTAATTCTTTTTTTCCCCTGTCTGTTCAGCAGTACCTGTCAGTGTTGAGCAATAATTGTTGAGAGTAGTGGTGTCTGATGCTGAGGTACTAGGGAGCAGATACAGCATTTCTGAAACTGATGTGACAGGATGAGTAGCCTGAGAGAAATGCTTGAAGCTGGGACTAGGGTGGTTAGACAGAGGTGAAGTAGATGTGAAAGTTATGCACATGGGATACAGAGATCACTGTGAACTTACTGTCAAAGGGAGTCGCAGCACTGGCTGCTGGAGGCTTCCTTCTTTAGGAATTAAGTAGACTTGAGGAGAAAAAGATGGGCATCAGTGACTGAAGGTCCTCTAAAATCCATTCACTGGATGTGGTCCCATGCAGATACAAAGAGCACATTAGTGTTTTCAGGCTGTTTGGAACGTTTGGGAGCACTGAAGACCTAATGAATATGGCTTGATCTTCCAAATTACTTAATTAGCAGCAGTATTCACTGTCGTTTACAGGAAGACATTTGAGGTCTGTGTGAAAATAAGGATGCATGTATGGAAGTTCTGTGCATGCTCTAAACCTCCTTATGTTACTATACCAAAGAGGAGAAAACCTTTTCAGTTTAGTAGTTTGGAAATTCTAGTGGTTTTTTTCAAAGGATCCATCAAAAAATGACTTGAAGATTCTGTTTTCTTTGGTAATTTGTCACTGAATTACTTTTAAAACGAATAGTTGCTTCCCTGGACAGATAAGCAAAGTAAAGTTTAGAATTTTTTATTTTTTTTT
>WUAM01000287.1:96448560-96463910 GCA_024336885.1 Actenoides hombroni
ATTTTTTTTTAAATATATAATTTCCGATGCTGCCATTTGAACAGATTTGATGTAAAAGAGTCTGAGCTGTGGGGTTTTTATGTTGTTTTTTTGTGTGTGTGCACAAACCTTTTGTGGGAAATGAGAGGTCAGTTGACTGTATATTTGGGTTACATGATATGACTGTTCCCTGCATACTTACACTAACACACCATCATTGTGAAGACATTTGTTACCTTACCTGTGAGATGATAGAAAACTTGTGCATGGATAACAGTGCTCTAACAGAGGGATGTGACTGAGTATACAGCTTGTTTTGTTAGCTAGCAGTGCAGAGAAAATATGCTAAGGTCATGAATTAGTGAGCTCTGTTAAATTCATCCTTAGGATATTTACCAAATCTGGGGAAAACAAAATTTTCATTGTCTTTTTAATCATGTTTCTCGCTTTTTAAATACTCCTGACAGAGAAACACTCTCACTGTGTTCAGGAATTGCTTTAGCAAATTTGATTTTAATCCCTGTACTGTCTGTGTGTGCAATTTTTCTTTCACAGATGGGAAATCCTTTGGTCCGAGGCACCTGCAAAGGTGAATGGTCCTCAGGCTCGGCAATTCACACCTTGTATCAAACAGATAAACTTTCCCACAAACTTAATCCGTCTGGAAGTGAACAGCTCTCTTCTGGACTATTACACTGAACTGGATGCAGTAGTACTACACGGTGTGAAAGAGAGACCTGTGCTTTCACTTAAGACTTTGATGATTGATATGAATGATATTGATGAAGATGACGATGAAGAAAAGGATGACTGTGGAATGGACACCCTTAATAAACAGTTCAGCATTGTTACCCTCAGGGAATGGCCAACTAATGGATATTTTGATAAACTGCCTTATGAGGTAAGAAAAGCATGTTTTAAGCTCAATGTATTTGTCTTGATGATGAAGGGTACAAAGGTGCTTTATAGGGTACTGGTCAAGATTGTTGCCTTTTTCCAGTTAGTTCCTTGCATTCTTTTGTGAGTCTCCTGCAATTATTGTATAGTTATGCCTGAATTATGTAAGTCTGTCTACTTCCATGGATGGATATTAGCAAGGCACTGTGCTGGTATTTGCATAGCTAGTGCACTTCTATTTGTCAAGAATCTGTCCACTCACGCAGTTTTTACACTAGTTATTCTAGCCTTGAATTTCTAGGTCTCGGCCTTGAATTTCTAGGTCTGGAACTTAAAAGCTTCTGGCACTTTTCCAGTATTTTTAGTCCTCATGCTTGGTGAAGAAGATACATAAATAGATATGAAAAGATCAAATCAAAATCTGGAAGTGGAACTAGTTTGTAACTGGCAAAATGTTTCATTTCCTGTTATCTTTGTGAAGCCATATTGTAGCAGGTCCAGAGAAGGCCACAAAAAGATCAGAGGGCTGGAACACCTCTCCTATGAAGACAGGCTGAGAGAGTTTGGGTTGTTTAGCCCAGAGAAGAGAAGGCCCTGGGAACACCTTACTGCAGCCTTCCAGTACTGAAAGGGGGCTCATAAGGAAGATGGGGACAGTCTCTTTAGAAGGGCCTGTTGTGACAGGACAAAGGATAATGGTTTTAAACTAAAAGAGGGTATATTTAGACTAAAAGGAAGAAATTTTTTTTACAGTGAGGGTGGTGAGACACTGGCATAGGTTGCCCAGGGAGGAGGTAGATGCCCCGTCTGTGGAGACATTGAAGGTCAGGTTGGGCAGGGCTCTGAGCAACTTTATCTCATTGAAGATGTTCCTGCTCAGTGCAGGGGGGTTGGACTAGATGACCTTTAAAGGTACCTTCCAACTCAAACCATTCTATGGTTCTATTCCATCTCTCACAAAATCTCAGAACTTTGTTCTTGAAAATACTGTAGTATTTTCATATTTATTATGAAATAAGTTTCTTCTATCCAGCTAAGTTACGAATCACGACGCAAATAAAAAGTACTGTAGCTGGACACTGTCTTGTTTTGATCTTTGCTACTTTTTATTCTGTCATTAGCACAGAAACAACTTTCAGATTCCTTGGCAGCAGGGCAGTTGCAGGTGTGCTCCAAGTCAGTGTAGATAAATATTTTCTTTCCGGTAATTTCCAGTGTAATGAGATTGTGACGTATGATTGGTGAATATTGTGTGCAGGACGGGAAATTCTCAGTGGCTTGTAGCTGTTTATAGAGGTTAGTACTTTAGGGGAAGAATTGAGAGATGAAATAATTGTCTCCACCTCTCCTGTAATAAACCGAGTTTGGTCATAGTGGAAATGAGCCTTTATTTGTAATCTCTGGACTTGGGCAGAACGTGATTGTTCCTGCTCTTCTGTGTCCTGCAGTCTGGTGAAAGAAGGGTTTGTTTAATGCGGTAACTCATTAAATGCTCAGAGTGCTTGTGGCTTGAACCAGACTGGCTTTTGAAAGCAAAGGGAGGATGGTGAGAGGTGCTGTCACTGGCTCTTTCAGGAATAGTGGTTTGGTTTTGTCACATCTTTTGCCTCCAAGTATCCCAGTTCAGCACGTGAAGGCCATGCCTGGCTGACTGTGTGCCCTAGTAACCTGCAGAAGTTGGCTGTGATTGTCAAGAGAGAGGAAGAGAATGTAACAACTCTGGCCATCTTTCTTCTGTGTATTTATCTTCTAAGTCCTCTTTATTTCCTGAGTTTGTTTGGGTTTTGTGTTGCTTCAGTGAAATAATAATTGAGGATAAGAACTTCATCCTGAGTTAGCTTTAGCAGTTGGATCTTTTTTCCTCAGAGTGCATGTAGCCTTAATATATTTTGCTGTTGGTGCTTATGTATCAATGCTAAGTAAAGAAAGTACTTCACATATGCAAAGGGACAGTTCATTTCAGAACGTATTAAAGTGTATAACTGTTTGAAAGTTTGAAAATGTGTTGGTTTTAGAGAAATTAATTGTAGAGTAATTGTAGTATGGTAGGCTACAAGAAACATTAATTAGTCTGTTTTCTGTTCTATGTGATTAAACATATTAAGATTATAATTTAGGAAGTATTTGTATACTCATGTTACTCCTGTGAACTTCTGTCTCTATGTACTTTATTGTGCTTCTCTGCTTTCCTGTTTGTGTACCAGCTTCCTTTTTTATCCATTTTTTAACATGTTTGGTTTCATGAATGCATTTATATGGTCTAGGAATACCAAGCACATTTTTTTTTCTTCTGCTTTGATTTAAAGAAACTGAAAATATGGGCAGAATATTTATCAGACAACTACAAAAGACTATTTCTGGACTGGTTTTGTGACAGCAGAAATCCCAGTCTCCTACTTTCTTGGTTCAGATGGAAGGTTTGGGTATCAGAACAACAAAAATATTGTACTTTGTAGTATGACAGCTTTTTACTGCATCAGAGATGGGAACGGTACTCTGTGTGCTGTCTTCAAGACTGACAAGTGTCAGATTTTTCTGGGAAGCGTTCAAACCTTTGTAATGGTGAAGTAAGGCAGCCACTGTTTCTTCCAGTTTTGACTAATATATTATATGAAAAATTTTCTTTTTATGCATTCATGTTGATAGTGAGCGTGTAACTGTCCGAAGTCTTCACACACACGTCTATTTGTTATTGGAGCCATTTCAGGCTTTTTCCTCCTATCCTCCATAATTCACAAAACATGCAGGCTGAATGGTCTGTTCTGCTAATCCTGAAGTAGGCAGCAGTTCCTCCAGCCTTTGTTTTGCCTTTGTTGTCTTTCTGAAACCTCCATAGACTGTCCTTTTTCATGGACTGTGGTGTTCCTCAAAATGGGCTAGGAATGGCTTGCTGCAGTGTGAGCTCTAAAAACATGGTAAGAGTCCAGATTGCTCCTGCCAACAACAGACAAAAATGCTGGACTCCTGGGGCAGACTTCCTTAGAAGAAAGTGTGAAATCTTAGATGAACTGGGTGAGAGAATTTTCCTTCCTACTTATGAACAGTGTTAACCAGCCCTTAGTAGCTGTGAAGTACTTGTATTATAATCTGTTATCCAGAATTACCTTAAAATTGAGGATTGATTTTCTAGGAGACACTTCATGTCCTTGTCTTGCTTCCCAGTTATCTTTGACTATCTTGTGCAGCTTGTAAAGTGAAAGGAGTATTAGTTGGCTTTGCAAGAATGCTTGAGACCTGAAGGCCTGACCAAGTTAAAGGCCTTTGAGAAAAGCAAAGGATACTGGCCACAGCATACCTGTTGTGAAGTTTGAGACTTACCAAAAAGGGTCAGGTACCAAGAACTTAATGTTTGTTCTCCAGAGAGGAGAGTCAGGAGAAATCCTGCATTCTGCAGTCTAAAACATGTATTTTTTATAAATTTTGATATAAAAAGATATAAATGACATCTTTGTCATCCCTTGAAGCCAGTTTTTCCTAAAGCTGCCTACAAGATTTATGAGCTGTTCATGTCTACTGGGAAAGTGAATTTCACCACTAAATGTGGATTTGGCACCTATGTTCCAGAAAAATGGGTCTTGAATGTAAGATCTGCATCCCTTAAATGATATTTAGAAAGAAGAGTTGGAGCAATAAGCAGGAGTATTTTTAAACCTCATGCACCTTTTTTCCTCAACAGCAAAGTTTTACATCTGTCCAGAACAAGTATTTGTAGGCTTTCAGATTATCAGGAAGATTTTATGCCTCTCTTTGGAAACAGAAGCTCATGAGGACCTTAAAAGCTGTCTTAACAGCTAGTGACCAAATGGCACAACATTCCCTTCCATTAATGGCCAATATACAGCCACTTGCTATAGTAGACTAGGCTCTGAGCAATGGCACATGGAGAAGATCTCTGCAGCTTTCGTCCTCCTGGAGTCTTGATTATTTGATTGTGCAGTCTGTCAGCAAGATCCTTTTCTGTTCTTTGAATCAAGAAGGGGCTTAAAACATTTACAGCCTTTCATTGCTGAGAGGATCAGAGCCTATAGCCTGGTGCTATAAAACCCACTCCACAAAAGCATGTTAGGTGAGTAGAATAAAGAAAAGAGAGACTTAAATGGTTGTGGTTAAACACTTTTCATGTGTGCTATTAAATGTGTATGCATTTGCTGGTGCAAGCTATAGGGTTGTGAAATGAGGGACTGTGTTTTCTTAAACTATGTTGAGGAATGTCAAAAGCCCTAGAATACCATCATCTCCTTCCTGCCTCCTTCCTTTGCCTTTTTGTGCACATATCCTTTGTCCTTTATCTGAGCATGTCTTAGCATCAATACTAATTAATTAGAGTCTTAAGCTGTGGCAGCTCTAGCTGCAGAATGAAAAAATTGCAACTCATTCTTGTGTTTCTGAACAAGTGGTTTGCATAGGGCAATGTATTTTCACGTTGGAGAGACTCATGTTGAAGAACTGAAAAAGGAAATTTGTAGCAAGTGCAAATATTCTGGTTTGACCAGTATTCAAACATTATTTTTATTGTTTTCTACAACTACCTGAAAGAAGATTGTAGAGAGGTGGATGCCAGTCTCTCCTCACAAGTAACAAGCAATAGGACAAGAGGAGGTGGCCTCAAGTTGTGCCAGTGGAGGTTTAGGTTGGATATTAGGAAAAACTTATTCACTGAAAGGGTTGTCAAGCACTGGACCAGGCTGCCCATGGAAGTGGTTGAATCACCATCCCTGGAAGTGTTTAAAAGTCATTTGGTATGGTGCTTAGGGACATGGTTTAGCAGTGGACTTAGTAGAATAGGGTTAATGGTTGGACTCAATGATCTTAAAAGGTCTTTTCCAACCTGAACAAATTTACGATTCTATTCTATGATTTTCTGACCAAATCAAGTATTGCATTATTGTGCTCTAGCCACAGGAAGTATTTTATTGGGTATAAATGGTTATTGCATGCTGTTACTCAGGAAAAAAAGCTTTAAAAAGCTAGAGAAACTTTTGGGTAGGTAAGTATTATTAAAGCCTCGCCATTGGTAAAGTTTTACCCTATGTATTGAAGAGTGATGGAGATCCCGTCTGAGCTTATAAGGAAACTTTGTAGTGGGTGAGATGTCTGCTTTTTTAATATTATTTTTTTTTAATTGGTATTTCAAACTGTATGCATATATATTAAGGTGTTCAGTCTGGAACTATGATGGTAATAAAACAGACAGAACAGATATCAATAGGGACCTTTTTTGTGCTCAAAGAGTACACAATGAATTTGTATACTGCTGTTGGTAGAATTGTTGTGGAGCATTATGATTTGGAAACCTCCAGTTTTTGGAGCTTTTCACTGTAGTGGGCATTGATCTCACGACACCTTTCAGTGTGGTGTTTGTGCCATGTTTGCCTTGGAAATGGTATTGGTCCATCATAGCCTAAAAAGGTGATCAGTGTTGTAAAGATTATATTTTGTTCTCCTTTTTATACTCCTTCGTTTTGGTTTTCCAGTCATCTTTGGCTTTCCTGATCGATTTACAAGAAAGTAGGAAACCATAACGGTTGCCACGTTTTTATTTATAAACGCAGAGTGAAAACAGTTGTTTGCGAGAAACTGTGTTACAAAATTAGTTTTCAAAGCAAACACTCAGTTCTGCAGCATCGTTGGAATCGCCACGAACGCGGTGTAGCACAAACACAGCACATCATGTCATGTAGTCATTATGGTATCAAATTGTACTTTATGCTAGGATACACATGCATAAAAAGAGAATCTCTGACAGACACCAGACTCCAGACTAATGGTGATTAACGGTTATTAGGCTGTAGGTTTGGAACCGGTTATCTTTGTTTAATTGAAAGACAGAAAAAAAAAAAAGTACTTTATATCTTAATGTCACAGTAGTGACTTTTCCTTCTATTTTTTCATTCTACGTATTATGAAGTAGCATAATTTCAGTAAAAAAGAAAGGATTCTTTTTTTCTGATGAAGACATTCATGTGGTAAGAGCTTTTTATCTCAAAAGTGTGAAAAGATTGCAACATCTTGTATGTTATGAAATGCTCATTGAAGTCATCAGTTAGTGTGAAGGGGCATTGGTGAGGCATTTATAATTCCATCACCATTATCTTTACTGCTCACAAGTTACAAAACAACTTTTTTTTCTATTGGAAAAAAAAAATTGTGTTGCTTTGTCTTTATCAGATATTATTATGCCACATTAATTGTAGACATAAATTTAGCTACCTGTGCAGCCTTTGCTCCCAAGCTCTCTGCTCTAGAGAACTTACTAAAAAGCATGGGAAAAATCTGAAGGAAAAAACATTCATAAAGTAGACATTTAGGTGGCTTACAGAGCGTGGAATAGCTGAAAGATTGCAAAATACTTTGAAGCTATCTTTCAGAATATTGAAAACTATTTAAAGACAGCCTTAGAAAAACAGATATATATTTAGATATCTACTATTAGAATGACAAACAAAACTGTGGTAAGCAATTTATAAGATTAAGTATGGGTGTAAGCCAAGCAAAATCAAGGCGTTAATTTGGGATTATATCTATGTTATCTCCTGGTTATTTATTTTGCTCCTTCTCAGATACCAAAATGCCAAACCCCTAAATCTTAGTTGGAATCAAACTTTGTTGATTGTCGTATATTAACTGTAGTTATTACATATGCATATCTATTATATATATAAATTTTTTTTTTGCTGTCACATTGAAATGTCTATGCAGATCCTCTGTATCAAGCTGAGGTAAGAGTTCCCAGGCACCTGCAGAGACAAAAGCCTGGGCTGTTTTCAGGCAAAGGGAGGAGCAAGGAGAAGGGCAGAGGGAAGACTTGAAATCAAGCTTGGGAGAAACTGGAGTATATGCAAACACTGTATTTTGGCATTGGAGTTGACGTTAAATTTTTTGAAGAGTTGTAGATCATGGTTGAAATCCAAATACTAAATCTGGAGCTGAGTAGGAAGTAACATTTTTTCGTTTTGCAGGAAGTTGGATTGTTTTCTTATTTCTTCTCTTCCAAAAGTGAAGAAGGGAGGAGGGGAGGCGGAAGCTAGCTGCATAATAAACTGGTATATTGGAAGTACAATCTGTTTGGATCTCACAAAAAGCTTCATTTTAATTTTATGTCAAGCATTTTATTCTGATCTTTGGCAGTTTTGTCTTACGAATCCTTATAAGGCATTAAGATGAAGCATTATGGTATTTTGAAAGGGCCACAGGACTCTTCAGTTTAAGCTGATTTCTGGGTTGTTGTGTGTGGTGTTGCTTTTGTGTTGTTTATTTGTTGTTGTTTGGGGTTTTTTTGCTTGGTTGGGGTTTTTTTTGAGTTTTTTGTTTGTTTAGTTTGGGGGGGTTTGTTTGTTTTAATTTACACAAATTAATTTCAGCAAGTTACTGTTTCCCACTATGTTTGAAAACATTTAGTCAATTTTAGCTACATAACTTGAGTACAGGTACTTACAGCTGGTAAAGACAGCCCTGGTAAAGCAAACATTATTTTTTAAATTTAATTTTTCAAGTGCATTTTCTCTCACTTTCTGAGCTAAAGGAGATTTTCTTTTTCTGTTGAGCATTTTTGTTATTTTCTCAACTGAGTATTTACATGTCTCTGTGTGTTGATCTTTCTTTATAAAGGAAAACAGAGCATGATAGGAGGCAGGGGATATTTCTCAATTTCTGAGTGTGAGATAAGTCATTATGAAAACGTGAAGTGGTGCTAGTCAGAAGAGCTGGTGATGATTCTGAAGCTGAGATGATTCAATCTGATAAAGGTATAAAGGAGTTTTGTCTTTCAGAAGTGATTCTGGCACAGAACAAAAATACTCTCAAAGTATTACAGCAAGGAAGAGATTACTTTGTAAAAGATGATCTGAATGTGTTGAATTTTTTACCTAGTTTTATAGTCCAGCTTAGGTGGGAGGGGATAGAAGGTAGAAGAAAGACAAAACACTGATTTTTGTTTTTTTAAGGCCCAGGGTAGAGGAATAAAACTGAAATCAGTTGTAGGGAAACTGGGACATGGTATAGCTTTTTCCATGTACTCTGCAAATATGCTGCCATCTTAAAAAACAAATCCAGAGAAGAAAGAGGATGCCAAGTCAGTGTTCTGATCAATGTCAGTGCAGACATTGTGAAGGGAAGTATGTAAACATAGTGTTTACATATATATCACTGTTTAAATTAGCATGGGTACAGAAACTTCTAATTTGAAAGCTTCCTGACACTTTCATATACTGATCTGCTCTTTCCTTTCTTGTTTAGTATGTTGTCAAATTGAGAAGGCAGTGCAGTCCTATTTAATAGTTAATCAATGATTCTTTTGAGAAGTAAAAGGAATAATGTCTTTTCTTATTCCTTTGCAGTTTTCTCTTAACATTTCAAGTGCTATATGACCACCTGTGACTTTTTTGTTTGTTTTTTTAATATAGCTCATCCAGTTGATCTTGAGTCACCTTACAGTACCAGACCTGTGTAGACTAGCACAAACTTGTAAGCTACTATATCAACATTGCTGTGATCCTCTACAGTACATTCATCTCAGTTTACAACCTTACTGGGCAAGGATTAATGACACATCTCTGGAATACCTACAGTCTCGCTGCACTCTCATCCAGTGGCTGAATTTATCTTGGACTGGAAACAGGGGAGCCATCTCTGTTTCTGGATTTAGCAGGTCAGTGTTAAATGTACAGAAGTATTTTGGCAAGCTCTGTTTGCAGAGCTGCTGCACAGTAGTTTCACTAAGTATTTGAAACCTTCTTAAAAGACAAGAAATGTCTTTGATATTTATTGTAAAGGGTGTGATTGTCATGATGTAGAAGAAAAAAAAAAAAAGCAAGAAATCCAAAACTACAAAACCACCTAAACCAGTAAGAAATGCTAGGTATAGCAGCAGAAGTCTGTTTTGATATGTAGAGTCTGCTTGTGCCAAAGTGTCTGTGACTGAAGGGTTTCTTCCAGGGAGAGCAGTGTTTTGCCTTCCCTTAGGCTTCTAAAACGCTGCACTAGAATCAAGTTGTCAGAAGTCCATCTCATGAAGAAAATGTCTGTGGTTTTCCCTTGTACCGATGAGTCATCAGTAGGACTGTATTAGAATGGCTGTGCTAATAAATTGATTACAGTGCATGCTTACAAGGTATGGGCCCTAAGTAATCACTGGAGTGCAATGTAAATGCAAATATTTTCATAAAAATGATTTAAAACATTAGTCCAGTTGGGATACAGTGGGTTTGTATGTGCGTCTTCCACTGAGTTGAAAATATGACTGTGCTGTAGGTCATTAAACTAGCAAATTTGCAGGGATTCTTCTCTGTATAACAGCCATGTTCTCTGCTTTCTTAACATATCATTTCTTGCTTCTTTGCTCGTTTGCATTAGTTAAACAGCATATATCAATGCATTTCATTTAAGCAAAAATTGCTGTTTCAACTAAGAGGTAATCAGCAGTGGCAGGTGAAAGCAGAACTTAACTGATAAGAAACACGAATGTTTATCATATCTAAAAGAAATTGTCTTAACTCTCCTTTGTTTTCTGAATAAAAGGTTTAAATCAAGTATTCACACATTTTCTTTCCTTTGGAGCCTGGGTGCTTTCCCTGGGGAAGTAAAATGATTTGAAGAAATACTTTGATGAGAATGTGTCTTCCTTTTTTCCTGACTTTCAAGTATTTTTTCAAACATGCAGTTCTGGCATTTCTGACTTCCACTTAGTTGAAAATGGCTTTATTGCCAATGACCTTTTTTTTTTTTTTTTTTTTTTTTCTGTAGTCAGCTTTCTGAAATAATAAATAGTCATTGTTCGACTATTAACAGTCTGTGAATAGACATGGTCAGTTTATATTCATTGTAACACATGGTATTAATAACAAGGGGAAAAGTGCTCTTAGACATTGATACACTTGTGAAGTTATCTGTATTTCTAGGAAAAAGTATTTACTGGAAAAGATACATGCAGTCTGGGAATAGGAGAGGTAGTTCCATTGTAAATTTTTGAAACAAAGTTGTAAGCTAAATAATTTCCAGGTGTGACTTCTGCTCAGAATTTTTACTTCTGAATCAAAAATTCTCCACTGTAACTAGGTCTGGTTTTGAAAGATTTATTTTTTTTTCCTAATGTAGTAATAACTTTGCAACTCTTTATTCTGCAGAAGTGTCTTTTCTAGTAAAATTTCCAAACAGAAATTCTCCTTTTGACATTCTTCATTGGCATGTTAGTAAAATTTACTGCCCTCCAGGAAAGGAAAATTTGCTGCTTATTTGCTATGGAAGTATCTATTAATGCGGGAGACTTATTTAGAACAAGACCCACTTTTCAAAAGCATTAGTGTACCTTTCTTCAAAACAGGAGCTTCCTAGTAAGAGAGATTGTTCCCCAAAGGAGAAATCTGTCAAGTCATGTGTTAGTTCTGTTGCCCTGGCTGTTATTAAGATACCACCACTATGTGGATATTGCAGCATCCAGGGCATATAGTCATGAATTCCTTCAATTTTTCCTTTTGAACTTCTAGATGTTCCTCACCCAGCCTGAGATTTGGGAGATATGAACACAAAACAGAGTTTCCAAAGAATGGAGGTACTTTCACTTTCCTAGGAATTCTGTTTCACACTTAATTTTTTTTTTACAGTTTATTCTTTAGAATATGAGTATTGCAGAGAGGGTTCTCAGTTGGCTGGGGAGAGTGCATTGCTGCTTTTATAAGTTGCCTGCTGATGTTAATTGTTACTAGGAACTTAATCAGATTTTCAGACTGTAATTTTCTTTTGAAGGAAATAAATGCTTATGTGTTTCTGTCTGTGTCTATAAATAACAGTAGGAGACATGTACCACTACATGTATTAGTGTAAAATCTTCTATTACTGCCTACTGCTTGAATTTTTCTCAACCAGCTTCTTGGTTTCTCTTTATCCTGTTCTCTTTGGCTCCCTCTCTGGTCTTGGTATTCCCTATTTCTTTCTGCAGAGGATAGTTTTAAATAAGGCACTGAGGTGAACCTATAGAGTACCAAGCTGCATCTTTTATATTGGATTTGGTCAGTGAAAAAGTCTTCTTGTAACTTGAGGTTGAGTTGAAAGGAGCCTAAAGTGCTTGTTCCAGTACTTCAGGTTTACAAAATCTGTGATAAGTTGCTGCAAAAGTGGCCAGGAATGGCTGTCAAGCCAACTGCCTGGAAGTTTTAACATTTTGAAGGACTCTGTTACACTGTTTTTAAACGGCCAACCTGTATTTGTCAATTCAAGGAGGAAAACCATTATTTGTTAAACAAAATTTGTAAATAACTTCAAAAACACTACAAATTGCTGCAGTATAGAGATGGCAAAATGCTAAAGCCAAAATACCTCATCCTCATAGATATCAGGATATCAGCAGTTAATTTTTACAGGACCTGGTTTTTATTTTTTCTTTATTTTTGCACTATTCTCAGCATTTGGTGTTACATTTGGCACTGTTGAATTCAAAACTGGTAGAGCTATTTTCCTTCTTACAACTGTACAGTTTAGGTTATGATTTCTGCAAGTCAGGGCATGGTTAAACGATACTCTTGCTTGTATTTAATTTTGGCAAATATCTTCCAAAAATGTTTTTATCTGTAGTTTCTTACAACAGTCTTAAAAGAAGTAGCCTGTGTAAATTTGTGTGTCGCTTTAAGAGGTTCATATAGACATGATTGTAAGAAATAATTTAAAATATGTATTTCCTTGCAAAAAATGTGTTAAAGTAGAAAAATTTTTAAAAGAGTAATTTGAAGAAATATGAATGAAGCAAATACTGTATTATCATGAGAAGACAGAATGCTTCAGGCATATGAACATCCTGAGGCAAAGCTGAAGGTATTTTAACTTATTGATAACATCTACTCCTTAGGGCTAAAAATGACTATCATAAATTTTTCATTTCTGCATATAATATAAATTAACTAAACTTTATCATTTAGATTGAACTAAAAGTATATGAAAAAGTGAAAGGCAACTGAAATGAGTATCTGAGCAGTCTCAAGTGTCTGGAATTTAAAGTGACAGGGAATAAGCAAAGATTTCACAGCGAGCATTACATAAGCAGCACTGCATTTCTCTTGGCGTTAGAGGTATGGTGAATTTCTTCATGCCAGGGGAATATCAGCGTAGGAGGGTAAGACCTATATAGGGAAAAAAGTGAGGCAAGTTGACTGGAGGTATACTAAATATCGAGATGCCGAGCAAATGCTCTGGGGTTTAAACAGCTCAAGGATGAGGACAGTTTAAAAAACAAGTTCTGCATGCAGATTTCTTTGTATCCCTGGTAATGTCATTAGCGTGTTCAGACTCTTTTGTTTTAAATGTTGGAGGTCTTAGGAGTTTTATTTACTTCTAGCATTTTATACTGTGAAAATGAATTACCTGGGTTTTATTTTCAGATTAGTGATGCCGTGTTTGCACATCGAGCACAGCCAGGAATATTTCCTTAACAGTTTTGTTGTTGTTAACATTTGAAGGCTTTAGTTGCTGTTCAGCAGAGGTGTATTTTGACAATGTTTAACTTGGTGAGGTTTTGTTACAAATTGAACTAGCAAGAAGGTCAGAGAAATTACTGAAACATACATCAAATAGTCACAGAAAATAGGAGTAATGTGTGGCTTCACAGGGACTCTCAACTTAAAAATCGTGTCTGTCTCTTGCTTGAATTTCCACAGTTTTTTAGTAAAACCTAGGGTCACTGTAACTCAGATTAAGTAATAATGTTTGGTTTGCATGTTTTTATTGAAATAGCTTAATCTGTGTTAAGAAAAGCACAAGATCAGGTGCTTGATCCTCCCTACTTACATGCAATGTTTTAAGATTTGCTGACAAAAAGTGTAATACGTGTTAGAGCAGAAATTAACATTGTGACAATTAGAATAGCTTATGGGAAAGGAAGGCAACTTCATTTTAAAACCAAAATTATTTTACTCAGTCTCAGTCCCAAGTGTGCATACTGGCATGCAGCAAGACAGCTGAGACGTATGTCCAAAGCAGTTTGTCTAGTGTGTAGTCTCACCATCCTGTGCCACCTCTGTCCTTCATTTCCTAATCTGTGTGTCCTGGGAAACTGCATATATACATGTTCAAGGATCTTGATGATCTGCTAATCTGACATCCACTAACACACAGAGCTCTGCCAGCCCTTGTATTGCCGCTTGTTCTTTCTCATGCTTCTGCACCTGTACGTACCCACTTGTTCACCAGTCATACCAACCTTAACACTTTTATTACAATTATCTGTACTAGATGCTGCTACTATTGTGTAACACAGCAGTCCTGAAAAGAAAAACGTGACTGTGAATGTAAAAGTATCTGAACGTGACTTTAAGAAATATTTTAAAATATAATTTCACAAGCTACTGGATTAAACGCAAGACTGGAGCTGTGAGACAGGTTGGGATTATGAAGTCCTCTGCCAAATTTGTGCAAGTAATCATGAAGATAGAACTGCCGTAAGAAAGGGAAGACCTCAGGATCTTAAAACTAAAATTAGGAAGAATAAAATCCAAGTGTTTTTTTGACATTATTCTTGTCTGGTGGCAGGCTCTGGAAAGCAGACCTGAGTGACTGGAGGGAGCGTGTGATTGGCTTGAAGCAAAATGAAATGGTTGGTTTCATGAAATACTGGTTCTAGGAGGGAGATACCAAGGGAGGCTAGGCAAATGGGGCAATGTAGTATCTGTCAAGTAATGGAGGTAACATCCCTGTTTTGGATGCTAGCATAAGGTAACACTACAAGGGAAAGTGCTAAGGAAAAAAATTCTATCCAACCCTATGTTTCCTCCCCACCCCCCCCTACTCCTTGGACACCAGATTTGGTGGTTTCTATATCAAGTAAGTGAGGATCATTATGCTGATAGTGAAGTATGGGTTTTGGGTCCATGCAGTTAGTGATTTCTTGAGTACCTTTATAAGCATATGTCTAAAGGTATTTTGAGAATTTCATTTGGGAGGTCTTATATAACCAGTTACTGACATGAAGGGTGCTATCTTTTCTACCTTGATGTTTTAATTTTAGATCTTTTTTTGGCTCATGGGATATGCTTATGATACAGATATGAATTATAAGATTGCAAGTTGTTAACAGACTAAGTGACCTCATGATCATGAGGGGTTTAACATCCTCATGAGCAAGTAGTATCCTAACTGCTAATAGATAGATTTGATGTTTCAGAAGGATTTCACCAGGAC
This sequence comes from Actenoides hombroni, assembly GCA_024336885.1. Taxonomy (NCBI): domain Eukaryota; kingdom Metazoa; phylum Chordata; class Aves; order Coraciiformes; family Alcedinidae; genus Actenoides; species Actenoides hombroni. The sequence continues at coordinate 96,463,597 of WUAM01000287.1, forward strand.
TAACTAACTTCCCAAAGCTGAAGCTGAAGGTAGGGAAAATGAGAAGTAGTTCTTGAGAGCAGGCAGAAGGTGATGGAAAGTGAGATTGCTTTTTGTATTGCAAACAGACAAAAAACACACACGCGCACACACACAAAAAAGCCGCAAACAAAACCCAACCATCTACCCCCAAAACACCCTAATAAAACCCCCCCAAACCCCTCAAATACTAAAGTCTAGCCTGAGGATAAGTTTAGAGGGTGTCCTGGTTTGAGTGAGAACAGAACTAATTCTGTTCAGTGATTTTACTTTTCAGCTCAGTTCTTTTAATTAAC
>WUAM01000287.1:96471224-96508373 GCA_024336885.1 Actenoides hombroni
TGTTGTTTTACTGTGACAATAATGGGTGAATTCTGAGAAAATACTTTGCAGAAAATTGACTACTGTTAATGATTTTTATGTGTTAGGTACAGAAAAACAGATTTTGAGGAAAACAGAAACTTGATTACATAATATGTTAATTTTATTATCTGAGCAAATATTATGACAATTTCTTGTTGTTTTGGCTTTTTTCTTTGATTAGGTTTTGTATTTTAAAATATTCCCATTGCCTCTATAATAGAATTTTTAAGTGTACGTTTTTAGTGAAACAGGCAATTGTAGTGTTCTGCTTCTTACTGCGCTTCATTGCTGTTTTGGAAGATAGCTGAATCATCTGGAGGAGTTCATGGTCTTTGGTCCTAACCCTGCTGATTCTTAAGGCCATATATAATGTTACTTCCTTGACTTACTGACTGCAAGTTTCTGTGTACAAAATCGGTTTCAAACATCTGAATTGAAATTTGAACACCCTTGAATTATTTTAACCTCTCTGTTACAAGAAGGAAAGTCCAGTGATTTACTGTAACTTCTTCCAGACTGAACAAGCAAAAAAGAAAAAAAAATACTGTGATCGCTATACTCCTTCTCACTAAATGCAGCTGATTTTACCAGTGCTTTAAGTCCATTATTAGAGGTTTCATTTGTAGAGGTTGTCGGATTATGTATATGCTTGAAATAATTTCTAAATTGCTTTGAGAAACTAATCTTAGCATTTTATAAATGTAATTTCTGCTAGTTCAAGATCACTATTATACTTGTGGGATTTTTGTGCTGGTGGCTTTAGTATTTACTGATACATAACTCCTTAATGTTTATTCACTAAGAGTGTATTCACAGTATAATTTAAGCATTTGTTGGCACTGATACATTTGAAGAATACAATGAACAATGGAGGTATTCTAGTATACAGTAATTGGCAATGCACATCTTTATGGTTTGAGTATGAATATTGTCTTGATTTAATGCTTATCGTGAAGTATTCCATCCATACAAATAATGCAGACAAAATTATATTTTAAAGCCACAATTACAGTAGGAGAGAACTTGACAGTCTTACTTCTGGGTGTAAATTTTAATGTAAGACTGTAGATTTCATGTTGTATGATATTCTGGATTCTTTATAATGTGTGAAAAAAAAATTTTTAATGTTTGCATTACAATTGTAATTGAAATACAAAATAAATTTAAATCAAATTACAGTGGGCAAAGGACTTTGTTTTGCATGTATTTTAAAGCAAGTGTTGTATTTATATGTTTTATCTCCGATACCCTTGACCAAGAGCAAATTTGGAACTTGGGCAGCTTTAAAAGAAGGCACTGGAAATTTTGCGTGCCAAGAAGAGGCATAAGATTCTTAGCAGTAAATTCATCAGTTCTTATTTTCTTAAGTTCCAAGCAATGAAGGAGTTAATGCTGCCATAAAATTGTTCTACGGAGTTTTCAGAGATGACCTGTTATGTGTCGTGTTATTCTTCTGAGAGCTATTGTCTTGAGGTGTTTCAGCTTGAATGAAATTTCATTGGCTTGGGTACAAATCTTTAGGATTAAGGGTTGCAAGCAAATACTGGGAAAAAAAAGTGAAAGCCTCTATCTGAAAAGTAGCTTCTTGGAAGGAGGTTGAGCTGGTGACAGATAATCATGCAGCACAGGGCCTTGATGGTGCTTTCTGATCCGGTGTCAGGCTCATAGGGCTGAATTTGGTCATTTGAGTCTGTAATGTGTAGAGTGAGGGGGAAGAATGAAGGTGTAAAACAGATTTGCAGACATAAGGGAGGGCATAATTTGACCAAATGAAGCAAAACCAAAATACAGTAATTACATTAACTACAGAGACTATTACTTTCATTGAATTAATTCAGTAATTGCTGTGTTGTTGTATCTCAGTCCCTGCTGTGTCCCTAGCACTGCCAAGTAGTTGTAGAGAACAACAAGGTGCCCCATACATTCTGAATCGCAGCTTGCAAATTATACTGTGCTTATTTGTGAGGAGGCAAGTGTTTTGACTTTTGAAAGGCTACATTTGCACTCAGTAATAAGGTTCATTCCACCTTCATTTCCGTGTACTCTTTCTTCTCTTACCTGATGCTCATACAGTGTTCATATTGCATCTGTTTTTAAACTTGTGTCATAAAGATTTGGTAGCAAAATTTTTATCAATGTCCATCTCTTCATCTCAAAAATGGTCCAACAATCCAACTACCCTGTGAGAGAAGGTAGGAGCAGGGAGCTGATTTTAAGAAATATATTCCAATTTTCCCTCTTTTCATTATGTTTCTTTCCATATTGTGTCTTCCATGGTGATAGCTGATGGATGCTTGAGGAAGACTAGTCTTCCTGTTCTAATGCCAGCTTATACTATAGAGTAAAATGTTTGGGGTTTTTCTGCTCTATTTATTTTGAATCTGTAAATGAAAATTGTCTACGTTAACATCTCTATCCAGAAGGTATCACTTACATATTTGTGATTGTGGTAATGAAGGGCAGGGTGGGGGGTTATCATCTTCTGCAAACATCAGTTGAGAAAGCATGAAAGGAACTGGCTCCTACACCTATTGACAGCACTTTGCAGTCTAGAGGCCAGCTGGTTTGGGCTAAGCAGCCTGAAGAAGTCCCTTCCAACACTCAGCTCTTCTGTGATTCTGCGATTTGCTGCTGGTGGCACTGATTGAGGATTTAACCTATGAGCTTTGTTCTCCTGATCTGTGACCAGGATGACGGCCAATTGTGAGATGCACTGTTTCTGTATGGCACACTTTTACCATCAGTAAAATTTGTGTAATAGCAACTTTCTCATTTTGTAGCTGTGGTATGAGGATAGATGCACAGAAGTCTTTGAGATTCTCTGATACATATGGTACTATATAGGGTACTTCATGTAGGGGTGTGAGATACTATACCTTGGTAACATCCTTTTCTAAGTTGCAGGAAGTTCAGTTAGTTGCAAAGCTCAGCTTTTTTCTCCTCTGGAAAAACTTGAGGAAGGGATTGCTAAGGAATGTGGTATAAGCATTTCTGTGAACTAAATGATTGGAGACTTTCAGAGGTTATCTCTGTCTGGGACTACGTGGGTATCCGAAAGCCACAAAAACTAAGGATGAGGTGTCATCTGCTGTTTGCTTCCCCATGAAATGGCACCAGTTAGCTCAGGAAACTGAAGGATTTCAGCATGAAACAAATTTGGCCACCATTAAGTTCTAATCTGTCATGTGATTTCTTGCCATTTTCTGTAATGCATCATTTAACTGAAAACTAACAGAGAAGTGAAAATAGGTGAAACCAAAAGAAGGTGAAAAACTTGAATAGCTTTCTAGACTTCTAGATCCAATTTTAGTTTCCAGAAATGGTATATTATGTATTTGGTATGTTATTGAATGTTGTTGTGTTATTCCAAGATGTGTTATTTCTGTCAAAAATAAGATACTGAGGGTAAGTATTTATCCTTCGAACTCAGAATCTTAGAAGTAACCTGAAAATGCTCTCTGGGAAGCCAGCAGATATGAAAACTTTTCCTGAAAACTAAATAAATTTAGTTACACTGTGTAAGTATCTGAAATTTATTTGGTGTTCTTTTTTAACTGATTATACCAACACTGTCATGTGTTTATAAGCATGCATACTGTCTTATCTCTCTAAACCTCTCAGATCACCTCGTGTCTTTAACATAGTTGTTTCAAAGTATCATAGTACCAACAAGAACATAACTGAAATTATCCTAATATCTTAAGATACCAGGGAGGTGAGGAAATAAATAAATAAAAAAAATATAAATGCCAAAAGCTTATTTTACAGTTTCATTGCTGGAGCAGATTTAGATAAAAATTGTTTCTCACTTTTTCTATACCTTCTGTTTCTGCATTATCAATGTATTACATTCTTCATTCTGTAAGACCAATTGCTTTCGGGGGCTATTACAAGTTGATTGTAGGTTGGTGGTCAGATGCTGAGGTACTTGACATTTATGAAGTATAATTTTTTACCTTTTTATAAGCAATATTCATTTGCCCTTTTGTGCCTTTCAAAATGAACAGTTTAATAAAAGTTTACAGAATTCTGGCTTTGCATCTGATGTGTTTTTTAATTACTGTATTAGAATAGCAGATGCCAAGTAATTTCTCACATAGTTCTTTTACAGACTGTTCCAAAAAAAAAATCCCACACTCAAACAGTTGATTTTTGGCTTTCTTCTTGTGCTATATAATGCCAGAGGGAGGGAAATAAAAATATTCTGAATTCATACAGATTTTTAATTACTTTTGACAATGTTAATAAGATTACCTTTTACATTTGCATGAGGTGTTTGTAATTACAAATATTTATAGCAATAGTCGCACTCAGATTGAAATAAAATTTTTTGCTTTCATCTGAGGTTTCTGTTGGTTGGATTTTAATTTTTTTTACTACGGGTAGTTCTAGTATAGTAAGACTTTTTTTTCATGTGGTACGTATGAAATCGAACTTCAGTGGCTTAAGATAAAGACTGTGATTAATTATAATTGTGTATTTTCAAACAGTTGATGGAAAACATCAGTAACAATGTTTGTGCAGCATTTTTTCTACTAGAAGCCAAAATTGCAGGGAAGAACTTTCACTCTGTTTCTAATCTGTGTGATTGGGCAGTGAAAACGTTCCCCTTAGGAGGTTTGTGTCTAGTGTTCAGTCTTGCAGACGAAGCAGATGAATTTGTTTGGTGATAAAGCAGCATTTCTTGTAACAATTCAGAGTGGGTGCATGTACGTAGGGACTTAATGCACACCACTAAAATACCCAGAGCCCACGTACGATGTGGATGATGTTTTAAAGCCAACTTAAAGGCTATTGCATCTCTCAGGTGATGATTGCATCCTATGTGTGACCTGTCTGTATTAAACTGGTGTATATTAGGCTTCTGCTTGTGTCCACTCTGTTACATTAATTCTTTGCTGCCCACAGATCACTAACCACTGACTTCAGAAACATCCTCAGTGAAGAGCAGGATATGGCTGTTAAGTAGGGCGGGTCTTATCAAAGGAGGTTTGAACTGTTGGTGTGAAATTGGGAAGCGGATAAAGTTGTAGTCGATAGTCTGCCTTTCTAAAATATTTGGCCCCAATTCTGGTAGTCAAGCCATTCTGTAAAGACTTGCAGATACCCTTTTGGTTCAGATTACTTGACCACAATAAATAACCTGTGAGAGATGATTATCTCAATGTCAAGTGATAAGTACTACACACGTGATTTTTCTTCTTGATTTGAGAAGAGCTTGTTTATAGTTTTCTTAAAGCTAGTGGTGATTTCCTTCCTCTCTGCTTTCCCATCGACTTGATAGTCAGCTTTTTGATTCATCATGGGGTAGTTCTGCTGTGTATTTTCAGCATTAAGAAGTTTGGTTTTACTTGTGATAACTTGGCAGATTTTTATTATTATTTTTAAAATTATTTTAAGGAAGGAGTTCTTAACCTGTTTGCTGTGTTAACTTGCTAATTTCTGCATCATCTTTACTTCATGACTGCATGCAGAAAAATGGAATTCAGACTTCTCACGTCATTTGTATGTGTGGTATGTCTCACTTGGTTCTCCAGCAAGATAATTCTAGTCTGTAGCATGCTGAAGGCTTTGTGTTACCTACAAGGAAAATTCCCAAAGTCGTTTTGTACACAGTAATATGTGTGCAGTAATACTTGTGTGCAGGACAAGGCAGTTGTGTCACAAGTTTTTTTTTTCTCTGCAGTGGTGGAAGTGGCACTCAGTGTTTGTACTGAAGTCTGTGATGTTTTGATCTAATCTGTTCCCACAGTTGTGCGTTTATCTGGTTGAGTCAGCTGGTCCTGACCTCCTTTGCTCTAAATTTAAACTGTTTGGGAACAAAAGGGAGGCTCCTGCTCAGGTCATGAACAGAGGAACCTTTCTGTGCAGTTCTGAGAATATTGTTATTTCTCTGCTGAAGGATCAGCTTCTGAGAATATGGATGAGATTGATGGGCTGAGAGAGACATGGAAGATTTCATTGGCTTGGCATTAGCCTGCAGTTCTCCAGTTCTCCTTTCTGGCTACTTAGCAGTTTCTGAGAATTTTAAGGAGTTCATTCAAAAGTAATTGATGATGGCTTTTGTTAGGAAGCCAGAATACTTAGAGTACCCTGCAGAGTTACCTCCTCATTACCACATTTACCCCTCCTTCATCAGGCAAGGTTGAATTTTCTGTCTTGGATTTTCACTCAGATTGTTGTTACTACATGGAATAATGTTGTCGGGTCTTCTGTCAGATGAATAGGCTCCCAGAATATAACTGCCTAGCATGAAATACATGCTGACTGTTTGATGTACTATAGTAATTGCCTATTTGCTGTATTAACTTTTAGTTAACTAAACATGTTGAGAAATGTACATCTGATTTGTACACAAACATGTGACAGCTGGTGATTGGGCACTGGATATTCAAGGTTCCACATTTCTTTACTAGCCAGCTGAACAAATCTTTTGATACTTTTCCTGTTTGTCTTCTGAAAATATGATTGTTTGAGGAATAAGCTTGTCTAAATATGTTCTCCAGTACGATTTGTTAATATAGTCATAAAGATCCTGATTCTGTCCTAAAAGCAAATAGTTTTTACAATATTTTAGCATAGATCTGTAGAGTAAGATGAAAATGCTACCTGGAAATATGGGTAAATACTGTGATAGAACCTGTTATTAAGTATAACAGCCTCATAAATTTATATGCAAATGCAACTCACTGCAGTGACTCTTCAAGATGCATTTTTTGATGGAGAAATAAGTAACTGAAATATGAAAAAGAAATTATGGACTTAAGGAATGTTGTTGTATTAATTCTGTGATACTGTGGGAAAATGCAATATTCCTGTTGTGGTGAGTTTGCAAATGTAGGCACGTTGTCTGATATCTGCCTGCAACTAACATTAATAAGTATTTGAACATAAGTGGAGACAACAGGATTTGGGGGGTGGATAGGGCAGGAAGGGCTAGAGATGAGGTTGTCATTTGGAAATGGTAAGAAAAAAATAATACAGCTTTGGTTGTACTCTCATATAATGCAATTGGGGGGATTAAAAGAGCGGTTTTTTTCTACCCCTAACTTAAATTTTTAATGTTATAACACCAAAATTTAGGTCCTACTTTTTTTTTTTCTTTGAATAAAGAGGTTAACTGGAGAATTACTTTCAGCATTCGCTTTGTTGAGGAATTTGAAGAAGTAGTACAGGAGAATAAAAGTCTTGTTAAAGATTCAGGCTCTCAAGTTGTTTCATTGAGGGACTGGAAGAATTCCCAACTTATGTCAGACACAGTCCTTCTGAGAAGGGGTAAAAACAGCCTGTTGTTTGTTCCCAGCATAAGAAGTAACAATTTTAAAAGTAGTTTTTAAGATTTCTCTATAAAGAGAGAGTTTATAAAAACGTACAGACTACTTCTTCTGCCTTATCCCAACCCTAAATGTAAAACTTTGTTGTTTTTCTTAAGTTCTTCCTTTAATCTTTCAGAGGCATGCTATGGTGCATTTATTTTCATGCCTTTCATTATAGTGTAGCCGTTATGTGATAGCCATATTATAGGGCATAATTTGTATTCAAAATCTTTTGTAATTTGTTTATTTTTTTAATCTCGGACTGCTTGTCAAACTACAATGAGTAAATGGTCAAATATTCAAATATTCATGATAGATCATGAATGCAAAAAAATCCTGAAAAACACTCAAGCCAAGATTCAGTCTTACCAAGTGTGTTACTCTGACACCAGTATTTGGTTTCTCTGTTGACGAATTGTCTGTTCAAAGCAGCAACTCTTGCAACATCTAAGTCAAAACTTAAGTGTGATGTCTAAGGTCTTTACAAAGATAGGTAGTAAACAAGTTAGTCCAGTATCAGCTGTTTAGTTGAAGTATACACAACACAGAAATGTCTTCCAGGCTGGCCTGTATTACAGAGCAGAGGACTTTGATGTTTGGGCAGATGATTCACCTGTCTCATGTGGAATAAGTTAGGATTTCAAGCAGTAATCTCCTATCTTCTCTTGTCCAAAGCAGTATCAACTCTGTTGACATCCTCTCTAACAGACATTTATTTGACCTGTTGGTAATGACTTCAGAGACTCTTCAGGCAGTCTGCTTCCCTTTTCTGAGGTTTAGGACTAGCTGCCATGCCCTAAAATATTTCTTTAATCTGCTCTGTCAGGTTGTGTTTAGCAGCAGTATTGTATCCTTTTGATCAGCTTGACATGAGAATCTTCTCTCTTAAAGCAACTCCTGCACTGTATGTTTTCCTCATCTGAAAACATCTTTCCTGGGAATGGAGGGATAAAGTAGACCATTTTTTCTGGCCCATTTAGATTCTTCCTGTTGTCTGTGTCATCTTATAAAACCTGATTATTTTAGGAGGTTTTGTTTTGGCTTGGGTGGCAGAAGAAATTTAGACCATTGAAGCCATGCCATACGTTACTCCCCAAAGAAAAAGTAACCCCTAATTTTGTTGCCAGAGTGGTTTCATTTTGTTTTAGTGTTTGGTTTGTTTGTTGTTAGTTGTTCGGGTTTTTTTAAATCAACCTCTCTTTTTTTATTCCCAGTCTCTGTGAAAAGTATGAAGGTAAAAACAAAGGCACGAAGCTAAAACTTCCCTTTGGTTCAGGGAAAACTCAAAAAATCTCCAAACTGTACATGTCTTGGCTACTATGCTCAAGAATGGTATTGCATGTGTAGTCTCTGCTGGGTTGAGGAAGTAAAAATAGATCCTCTCCAAGTTAAAGCTTACTGATCTAGAATTCAGGTGGCCTTCTTGCTCCTGCTGTAAAGCACTCTCACATGAAGTTTGGCCCGTGTTACAACTTCAGGGTCGGGTGATTGCCTTGCTGTTCTCCTTTGCTTAAGCAGGAGTGTTATCACTCATCTAGTATTGCAAGTCAGAGAGATGAATTGCAAGTACAGACAGATGGCTTGAAACAGACAGGTTATTACAATGATAGTCCTTCTATATGTAGTGCATATGGATTCTGTGAGCTGCCATTCCCTCCTGCTATTTTCGTGTCCTTTGCCACCTGGATTCTCAATTGACTGAGGCACATCTAGGCGTGCACAAAGGGTTTTTTCTGCTTTCTTGACATATGTAAACTCCACCTCTGTTACAGAAGAACAGACACTGCTTCTGAAAGAAATCTGATTTGCCATGTGTGGGCATATATGTGCCTCAGAAGAGGAATTTATATAGCCAATATAATTAATATTGAGTGAATAGTTGTTTGCTCTTGGGCTTGACTTGACATGATTTGTGGTGGTACAACTGCGTGGTACTACCATGCTCCCTTCTACTGCCCATGTTCCTAGTGCTTTTTTTTTTCCATGTTTTTTTTAAAAATAATTTAATTAATTTAAAATAATACTTTAGGTTTTATAGTTTGTGAAAAGACCACTGGAAATGTGGACTTAGTCCTTTCTGTATCAATGTGCACCGACTCAAATTGAGAGGGACTAAAAGAGGTGTTCTGAGAGATCTCATATCCTGTAAACTATTCAGAGTGACTGTTTTTTGAACTGTTTGTGTCAATTAAGGAAAGATATTGCTGATTCCTATCTGTTCAGGCCAGTGTTTAAATTCCAGTCTGGAAACCATTACTGAAAATCACAGTGGAGTGCAGGAAGGTATTCGGCTTTCCTGTGGAGTCACCTGAATACCTGCAGAAACTCTGTTTGGAACTGTGTGTGCAGAGTCTTATTTATTTAGCTTTAATATTTAAGGTGTGTAGAGAGAGGTTTGGGGATTTTGCTTTTAATTTGTGCACCTGAATAGGTTCTGCAGCTCATAGCTTTCACAGAGTTAAGTAATAAAGACTGTCTCTCGTTCTCTTGGAGTTATTCAGTTATTCAGGTTTAGTGATCCAAATGACGCATATGCTTAATAAGTATGTTATTTTAAATGTACTGGATATTTACACATTTGCTAGCTTTAAAGTGTTCTTAAGTCTTACCTCTTTAATAAAGACTTTTTATTGCTCTTGTGTTTAATTCCCTAGCTACCTTTTTCTTTAAAAACGTGAATAAAAGTAAGGCAAGCAAGCGGACGGTGGCTTTGTAAGACCTTTGCAAAGATATATGTGAGGAAGGCTTACTTATAGCATCTACTTTTAGACTGCCTTTGGGAAATCAAATCTTAGACGGCTAAGTTGGAAGCTGAGGTTCCATACATGTCAAGTATTGGGTGTTTCTAATTGCTCCCTGGAGACACCTAAATTAGATGTCTGAAATGATTTCCATGAATACCCCACACTATGTCCCTGTTCGGTGTCTGCCAACCATGCAGTGCAAAAGATCAGATATTTCTTCACGGTGGTATGACAGAGGAGCATGTACTTGCCAAGTTTCCTTAGAATATAACAAACAGAGGAAATTAAGTAAAGCATTTAACTGTAAAGTTTCTGAAAATAAGTACATTATATATTTTTTTTTAACTGCATAAATTATACTACCCGTGCATACAAATGCTGTTGACTAGTGTTCTCGTAGGAATTCCACTTAGTAGCAGTAGATTGTTTTATCCCTTGTATACTGCTTAGAGTTTTTCTCTGCCAGAAACTGTTGTATATCCTGTAGAAATCTGCAGACTTTTATTGTTAGTATGTTGTGAAACTTACTCCCGTTTTCAAGCTCATACAAAGTGTTGAATGTTTTAAGTATGATGCACAGCTAATTGTGATGTGAGTCCCAGACTACATTCTTTTTTGCACTGTGTGTATTTCCAACTACAAAACAGAATATGGCTACAGACAATGCAGAAGAGTCTTTTCTGGATTTTAGAAACACAAACGAAACCCATGAAGTTTCCCTTGTTGTGAAACAGAACAGCCGCGTCCTTTAGGTTTGGTATGATGCATCTAATGTTCCAGTCCAAGTTCAGGCTGAGCAATGTGCAGTACTTTCTGAAAAGAATGGCCATGTTAAATGGCAGGAACATGACTGTAAAATACACATTATATATCTGTCTCAGTCTGCGTGCTAGTAGTGACAGGTGCTCAATGGTTGTCAGCATCCTTGTCAGCACGGAGACTCCTTTGACATTAAAGTCACCAGCTCAGTTCTGATGCTGCGCAGCTCTATTGGCAGTTCCATCAGGCTTCAGCTGATCAGCGAATGTCAGAGCCTCTGCTGTTCTTCTGGTATGTCGCCAGCCCTCTGTGTTTATGGGCCGGCCTTGCCTGTTATTTGAACTTGCCACACTTCTTCAGCAGCTTTCCTGTGGGAAATGAGCAGATAGGTCATGGGTGTGTAGGTATCTTCGGGGCAATGCAAAACCACATCCAAAGTGACTCGCATAAAGGTTTGTAACGATTACCATTGCTTTAAGTCAATCAATGGGTAGAGTACCCAGGGACTCATTAAGTGGCATTTGTGGTGTCTGTAACAGAGTTTTGAGCTGTATTTCAGGAAATGCAGTGACAGCCTTTAATGTCTAATTGACCTCTTCTCTTTGTTTCACTTTCCATATTTCCTTCTGATGTGTTCCCCTGTGGCAGCAAACAGCCCTGCTCAGTATTCTGAACTTCTGCTCGGAGCTGCAGCACCTCAGCCTGGGCAGCTGTGTCATGGTGAGTACTTCAACCACTCGGGGTGGAGGGGGGGTTATGTGTGTGCACGCACACTTGCTGTGGAACTCAATCTGGGTTTATGTTTCACAAAGACATGTTAAATGCTAGGTTAATTATTATATTATACTTTCTTGAAAGGGCCAAGATGAATGCAACTAGTCGTATAATTAGGCTTATGTACAAGTTTAGGAGGCCTAAAACATAGCTTCTAGGCTTTCTCATAGTTCTTCAACCTCTTTCTAAATTTTTGGGCTTTCTTTATATGCATAATCATTTTTTCTTTCCAAAACTAATAATCAAGACTGACTTAGTTTTATTTAGACCAAATCATCATTCCTAGCTGATGAACACTTGGGTCTGACCCTGCAGTGATAACCATGAGAGAAATATTTTCAGCAGAAGCTGTTTGAGCCATGGACTTTCTGGGTGCATTCCTTGATTTAAAGGAGAATACAGGGACAGCAGCATTTCCTGCAGGGCACTCGTCTGAACTGTATTGCATCTATGTGCCAGAGCTATGTGTAGAGGGATTCTGGCTTGCTGCTGTCCCTGGTGGTAGATGTGCTCAGTCACTCATCAGGGAGACTTATCTGACCTTCCTTGTAGTTCAAGAAGCCAGGGACAAAGCAGAACTGGCTCATTTTTTCCTTCTTTGACTCATGGACAGAATCATGGCATCATAGAATCATTTAGGTTGGGAAAAACCTTCAAAATCATAAAGTCCAGCCACAGCACTGCCGAGTCCAGCACGAAAAGATGTCCCAGAATGCCACATCTGCATATCTTTTAAATACCTCCAGGGATGGTGACTCAGACATTTCCCTGGACAGCCTGTTCCAGTGCTTGATAACTCAATAAACAAATTTTTTAATAAAGAAATTTTTCCTAATATCAAACCTAAACCTTCCCTGGTGCAACTTGAGGCCATTTGCTCTTGTCCTGTCACTTGTTACTTTTAAGAAGAGACTGACCCCCACATTTCTACAACCTCCTTTTAGGTAGTTCTAGAGAGTGAGGTTGCCCTTGAGCCTCCTTTTCTCTGGGCTAAACAACCCCCAGTTTACTCAAGACAGTCCTCAAAAGATTTGTTCTCTAGAACCTTCACCAGCTTTGTTGCCGTTCTTTGGACACGCTCCAGCACCTCAGTGTCTTTCTTGCAGTAAGGGGCCCAAAACTGAACACAGTATTCAAGGTGCAGCCTCACCAGTGTCAAGTACACGGGGACGATCACTTCACTAGTCCTGCTGGCCACACTATTTCTAATACAAGACAGGATGCTGTTGGCTAACTTGGCCACCTGGGCACACTGCTGGCTCATATTCAGCCACCCATTGACCAACACCCCCAGGTCCTTTTCTGCCAGGCAGTGTGAAGAAAAGGAAGGCACTGCAACTACATTTTTCCCACATTCCTTGTCTTCCTATGGTTTTTGATAGTGGATTTAATTTCTTCTGCCTCTATAGCAGGACCTTGTTTTGGTCCCTTTGTGTTGCCTATAAGACTTCCATAGGGAGATGCAGCAATTGATAAACCTAGAATGGCAATAAGCATGTTCTGTGATCTGTATGTGCTTATCATTGCAGTGCCTATGGGCATAAAAACAGTTTTAATCATCTTTTAAAGGGAAAACAACCGTGGAAGAATATAAAAGGTGAGGGGAGAGGCTTTCCAAAGAAAATGAGCTTTTAGCTGCATTTTCACTGATCCTTAGTGTTAAATGAATTGAAAATCACCTGTGTCTGGGGGTTGGTAGTAAATTTATTTTATTTTTGCCATTTCTAAAAGTAGACCTCTCTGTATTCTACGGTGAAGAATGTTCAGAGCTCTTTAAAAATGACAAATGCTTAAGCAGATCTGTAGGTGTGTTAGCAAGCAAATCTGGAAACACCTATGTATGGCTTGAAAGATGGTATACATGACAAAGTGTTTGCTTTCCTTGCAGATTGAAGACTATGATCTTATAGCAAGCATGATGGGAGCAAAATGCAAAAAGCTTCGCAGCCTGGATTTGTGGAGATGTAAAAACATAACTGAAAGTGGAATAGCAGAATTGGCTTCAGGCTGCCAGCTTTTGGAAGAACTTGACCTTGGCTGGTGCCCTACGTTACAGAGCAGTACAGGCTGTTTCACCAACCTTGCACGTAAACTCCCGAACTTGCAAAAGCTCTTTCTTACGGCCAATAGGTCCGTGTGCGACACGGACATTGAGGAGCTCGCTGCCAACTGTATGCATTTACGGCAGCTGGATATACTGGGTAAGGAAAATGTAGGAATATTGGTGTTGATTTTGCTGATTCTCAAAAGCCTTGTAGTTAAAAAGGAGTCCATAAGAAAAAACTGTCTTCTAAACGAATCTTTAAAGAAATATTTCATAAAATTATGGTTTAGCACATGGAGATAAAAGGAGGAGGGAAGTTTTACTTACTTCAGTGAGTTTCTGACTCAAAATCCAGTGGATTTTTACCAACTATGTAATTTGACTGCTTAGTATGGATTGCTCAAACAGATTTAAGTGCATGATTTTCCCTATAACATTTTTAGTTTAAACGCCATTATGTTTTTTAACTGAAATCTTTCTCTTTTGACTACCAGAAGATCCAATTTCCTATCCTCCTTTCTGCTCTTTGTTGTTTTATTTCTGTGAAGTGAGACAAAGTATATTTATAGTGCAAGTCTGTGCTCAGTAAACAAATTTCTGCTTTTTGCGCAATACAGATACACTAAGCAGAAGTGATTTTGACTCATTAAAGAGGAAAAGATAATTAACAGTAAAACTTAAAATGGGCTTTCTAGTAAGATGGGGAAGGAGGTGGTGAGGGGCAAAAAGCATAGCAAATCTTCAATTTTTAATCCTCTGCAGCTTCTATAGTTAAAAATATTTTTAGAAATCTAAAGTAAATGTACTTTAGACACTTGTGTAAGGGCTTTGAGAAATGTAGTTTTGCATGATACTGAAATGTTTTATTTTTATGGTGGAATATGTGCTTTTCTTTTTCAAATAATATAGGACAGCAGGGAAATTTGAGACATGAATGTGGAAGAAATTTCTTCATGCTTTTACTGACTTATTTTCACAGTTAGTTGAAAAAGGAAGATTTAAATGAAAGGGAAGAAAGTAGCTGCACTGTCTATTTTTAATATTTAATCATTTTAATGAAAATATATTACATTTAGGTTGAGAGACATGCTAGAAAGAACTGAGAGCCCTCAACCTGGTTAATGTTCCAAGCAAGTTTAAGGCTATTAACATTTCTTATTACAAAAAAAACATACCACGTGGCTTTAGAATGTCACTCCAGTATAGCTAATACACTCTTCTATCATTAAATATGGTTTTACTCATCTCTGAGCAAGTTGCCTCCTGACTAACAAGGAAATGGAGGATGAACAGATAAAAACTTAACTCCACCTTGTACAAATTGTAGAGGTTTGATGTATATTTCCACAGGAGGTAACATGTTTGGTGTATCCTTACGGGAATCTATTTTGTAGCTAGATCATCAAGGGCATGTTTCCCTATTGAGACATGAAAATTTTCCAGCCAGCACAGTGAATGAAGTCTTTGATAAACACATATGTTATCCTGGCTACCCACTTCCATGCATTTCTATTACAATGGCATTGTGTCTGCCCACAAAGTGGTCTGACCTTTTTGCTACACCAGAGGCTGCCAAATTATTTGGCTGTGTTAAGCCTACAGATAGCCTGCTACTTCTGCTGCCTCTCTGCTGGCAGTGAAGGTTTGTTGACACACTTCTTTCACATTTGAATTCACATTTTAATTCATTCTGACATCTTATTGATGTTTTTGTGGAAAAATAGCGTGTCAACATGGAAAAGGAATTTGCTCAGTCCCCTGGGTGCCTGCCAGTATTCCCAAGTGAAGTGGACTTGTAGTCAACCTTTCCCCACGAGACTTCATGTTGGCTTCAGATAAATGCTTCCCAGGAGATATCCAGTTGAATTGTCTGCAAGCTGTTACCAAAAACCTTAATATTCACCTTCCAGACCTCACTTACCTCCAGAGGAATACCGAGTATTCCTGAGTAGAGTAAAAAAAAGGTTGTCTTCTGCTGTAAACAAGTAAGTATAAGGCAGTATGATACATGCGAAGGAGTTACATTTTTTTTGGCAACAGCAAGGAAGCTGTGTTCATTTCTTTGTCTAAATATGGGAACCGTTACAGTCTATGGTTAAAAGAAAGAATTGTCAAGTGGAACCACATTGGGTCATCTGGAGGTAGAGTTGCCAGGTGATCCCATGTAAGTGCAGAAATCTTTGTTGTCTGAACTAAAGAGCTAGTCTCTCACAGTGCAGGAGTACCAACAAAGTCATAAATCTCTGTATGCGCTCTAACTTTTGGCAGCTGATGTAGAGCCATCGTGTTACTGTAAGCTACATAAATGCTTAATATGTTTTTATCCTTTTGAAGAACTGTGACAACAGGTCTGAAGCTGTTACAGGCCTGAGGTCAGTGCTCAGCTTTGCAAGAGTAACCTTGAACAGTGGGTCTTCTCTGTGATGTGAATGAACGAGAGGTGCTCTTATTATATCCTTTGTCATCTCCCAAGTACGGAAATGTCTAGTTTGTACATGCATTGTGAAGAGTGTAGAAGTATTGCTGCTAGGTTAGCAGTGCACGCTGTAAGGGAACTTCTTTTTACACGGCTTTGTTGAAGCAAAGCTTGAGGTTTTTTGTGATGTACAGGCACTTACCTAAGTAGGGATCGGAATGTCTTGCCTTGTGCTGTAGTCACCAGGGCTGACAATATTATGCTGGTTTCTTTCTGCAGTTGTTATAACTTCTAAACTTGTCAGGGAAAACTTCTTGTTTCAGTTACAGGTTATTTATCATCACAATAGCTTCAGGACTGGAGGAATCTAAGCCTCTGAAAGAAATCTTGTTGAACTGTGTGTCATTCATTTGAGTATTATAAAATGAATGTTATATATACCCATTTTCAGGTGGCAGGTCCTACGGCTTGCTACCCTCTGTCTTCTACCTAGCCTCTCCATTATCATTTGACAATTCCCTTGTTACAGAATCAGAGGACTCTGTAGAAGATGAAAATTCCTGGTTTTCAAGTGTTGCATAAACTTGCCCATGTAAAGCATTGTTTGATGGGCGGCTGTTCGTGGTGTGTAAAACGTACTTCAGAAAGTAAATGTTTAGAAAAAGAAAGAAAGAAAGAAAAAAACCCCAAAACAAACAAAAAAGAAAACCCCAAAGTTTCATACATATCTACTGTATTACGGAACAATTTGGAAGAGGAAGCATCATTTAAGTGTGTCACTGAGTATATTTAAGTGTGCTTCTTGAAGTTTTAGTTCTGAGCTTTCTTTTACCCATTACATACTAAGCTGCCTGCTTATAAATACGTTTCCTTCTCTGACCACATATTTTCCACAGATTGACATGGGAGGTTTCCACCCTGTAGTAGAATGATCCAGCTGTGATCATCTGACAGTTTTGTAGTGATGGGGTACATAATCCGGTGCTATCAAAAGTGGACACCTCTAGACCTATAGCTAAAAACTAGTCTTCAAACTGTGATCAACACTGAGCAATGTGACAAGTCAGATGACAACCTGAATTGGTAGTGCCAAAAGCTTTTCTTGTACATCATATCAGCTGCTTATTTCTGTTGCTGTGGGGCTACCATCAGCTGTCAAGGATGAAGAATAAGTCTTCTTAGCCTCTCTTCCCAAAAGTCCTGACTGCCTCTGTCCTGCACAAAAAGAGTAATGAAAAGTAGACACCCTTGTTACCGCAAAATTCATTTATTCCTATCTACATACCAACACTTCCCACACCTTCCTGAGCAACAGAAAACCCAACAGCCCCCTTGCCAGCTGTCAAAATTTTCAGCTTTATCTTGAGAGCATCAACACATAGTTAGTCAATTCAAACATGAAAACGTGTAGCATGTTAAAATTTTGAATTTGAGTGTGTGCAGTAGTTTAAAAAAAAATTAAAGAATAAAAGGCTAATCTGGCTGGTCTAGGGGAGGAATTGAAAAGTAAGAATGTTTGAGGGAATAGTGCTAGATCTTTTTGGGGTCTTATTCTTAAGAATTATTTAGTGTGTAGTAGTATCTCTTGCCCTAGAAATTGTGGCTCTGGCAATTTTTATAGCCATCATACACAGACCTGAACAGCTCCAGAATTTGAAGATTTGGATATATAGTAGATACCAATTAAATAATTTACACTAGTAAAAGTAATTGTTCTAGCAACGAAGTCATTGCTCAAAAGTGCCTTTTACTAAAAAAATAGCTGAGATTTTTTTCTGAAGAATAAACTGAGCAACAAAATGAAATAGCAGATTTTAATGTACTCATTACGTATTCCTTCTGAGAAATGGCTGATTAGGATGTGCAGGAAAAGTTGTAGTAAACAGCCAAGGTCCAAAAGCCCCCAAACTCTAGAAAAATGCCTGATGTAGGTAACAAGCAGGATACATTGTCAGTATATCAAAAGCAAAGGAAAATGAGTTGTATTGCTTCTGAAATGCCTTCCAATGTGCTTTTAAGAAAAATACATCACTAATCGTACGTTATATAAATAGATGATGTTTGCTTATCCTGTGGTGTGAATAACCAGACCCTAACGAGATTGCTGGCCTTTTTAGCTTTTAGAAAAATATATTTTCTAACAGAAAATTTGAAGTCTGAGGAGACAAAAAGAAACAGGTGCAGTAAAACATGCAATTTAGGATGGCCTGCTGAGTTGCAAATTCATTAGAAGTCCTAGTCTTAGGTGAAACGGTAGGAGAACTGTCAAAAGTTCAGGTAGGAAAGAATGAAGAACATCCTACACAAAAAATCTGTGGCTAGGCATCTAGATCTAGCATTTTTGTAGAAACACGCATTTGGATCTCGAAGCGTAAAAACTGGTGCGTAAATGAGTCTGGTTTTAAATGAAGGTGCTGATGCAGTAGCAATTTTAAGGCTTGGTGGAAAAAAGATGAGTAGCATAATGTGTTGTTCTTAGAGTTTGTGTTGGAATGGTAGAGCAGTTGCTGATGGTAGGACAGTGGTACTGTGGTAAAATACATGGTTGAGTGAAGTGAATAGCTAAAGTGATTTCTGTGTGGCCATAGGGACTGTTACATCAACCACCAGACAGCTGTGGTGACAGTGATCATCTAATGATAAGGGAGTTAAAAATCACAATAATAATGACAAGCTTTGATTACTTCCATGTAGATGAGGTAAAATTTGGAGGCATGATAGCAAAGACTGCTTTTGAGTGATGTTAAATGATGTCTGAAAGCAACTAATCTGAGAACCCACCATTGAAGAAGTGAAGACCAATCTTAGATACCCCCTTGTTTATGAAGAGAAGTACAGGAGGCTACTAAAACCAGAGGCATCTTTCTGGAAATGAATCCTGTTCAGAGAATGAGAATAGGAAGATGAACTTTAGAAAGTGAAACAAAATCATAGTAAGACAGTATGAGATATTAAAGAACCATTGGCTAAAGGTAGAGGCTGAAACTGTATTTCAGATGTTAGAAGATTATAGGAGACTTACTGAGTTGGGTAGACACTCCAGATCAGAGGGATCACATGGATACAAGAAGGCCATTGCAGGAGAACTATTGTCTGTCCATTAGTGTTCATGGCAAGGGGGATCAAGTAGCTGCTACATCAAAGCCATTCTTTCCACATTAGTCTAGAGAGCTGCCTTAAATTGGAATGTCAATACAGAAAGCTTTTGAACAGATCAATACATTGAACAATAATAAATTGTTAGGACTAAATGGTATTTATGCAGTGGTTCAAAATGAGCTCAGATCCTGGGCTGTGGAAATCTTATTTCTGTTTTGTGATCTGTCACTTGAATCAGTCTCAACACTAGAGGAATGATGGGTTACAAACATGGATGGCACAATCTTCTGTAAAGGCTGCAGGTTAGAAGCTACAAAACAGTAGGATCATGTTTTGCTCTGTATAAACCAGTTGCAGCCATAAGAAAGTTGAGTCAGTTGGTCGACATGAAGGCCATTGTGATATTTTGAAGGAGAGCTGCGTCCCTGTGGGGATAGCATAGTTATGCCTCACCAAACTTTTAGAATACCTTGGAGTTCTTGGTGAAGGTGAGTAATGACACAGTCCATAGAGAACTGGATTTTCAAAAGCTTTAGCCAGTGTTCTGCTTTTGTAACTTAGCTGTCTTCTGGATTATGAATGTTTCAAAGCCAACAGGGGACAAGAACATATCATCTCTCTTCACATTGAAGTTACATCACTACTGTGGTCACCAAGGGTCTGCACTGATCTGCTTACAAGCAATTAACGCAAAAAGGTGAATAGTGCTGTACCAGAGGGTAATGCACAGGTATTCTGGGTAGAAAAATCTTAAGCTGAAGAACTTAAAACTGAAAAACTGCAGAATGATCTTACGATACTTAGTAAACAGATGATCAAGCAGGAGAAAATTGTTCCATCGAGTGCAAAGTAATTGCATGAGGCAAAATAACGTTAACTAAGCATACAGCGGAGTGGCTTTATATTAGTTACTGTTTTGTAAGAAAAAGATCCTGTGGACAATTTTTTGAAAACATCAGCCCATTACTCAGCGTAATTCTAATGGGCAGAAAGATGGTTAGAACTTCTTAGGAAAGAAATGGAGAAAACACTAAGACCTCAATGTACAGTTACTGACTTTGTGCTGAGTGCACTATAAAGTTCTGGTCATCCAATTTCAAAAGCACTAAATTAATGCAGGAACAAGCCCACGGGTGTCATTGGGGATGCATAAGAGTCTGGAAAGCAGACAGCCTTGAAGAAACTGAAGAGATGTCCATAGGATTATGCATGATGTAGAAATAGTGAACGGGGAATGATCTCTCACTTTTTCATTGTGATTCATTGCCCCGTAATTATTGCAATTAATAGGCAGTGGGTTTAAGGCTGGTTTTTGTTTGTGGTTGGTTTTTTTTTTCCTTAACATTTATGTAGTTAAGCTGTAGGACTGCAGGGGTGTTAAGAATAAAGAGGTTAGATATATATAGCGTTTATAAAGGGTAGATTCGGAAATGGCTGAACTGATAATGTATGGCAGTTGAGAAGACCCACCACTGAAAAGGTGCTTTAAAAATCTGCTCTTCTCTTTCCTGCCCTCCCCCTCCGGTCAGCATTATTGGCCCTGGCCATAGATCAGATCCTGGACTAGATGGCTTTTTGGGGTGCAGTTCAGCTCAAGGTGGAGCTGTGTAAGTTAGAAGTGTCTACCAGCAGATGTCTGCAGTCTTGTTGGACATAAAAATTTTTAGAGTCAGGAGAGCTTGATGAGCAACTTAGCCCACTGTAGACATCCAGGCTTGGTTCACTTGTCCAGAGTAATCTGCCTGGCTTCCAGCTGTTCCAGTAAGGCATAGATCTCCTCCTCTGGGTCCAGTGTCCTGTCTTCCAGCTCTGTGTAAGGAAACCCAAGGGGCATTAGGCACTTTAGGCAGGTGAATCGTACCCTGGTACCCAGTCAGCTCAATTGTGTGCTAAACACCATTGACTGTACTGACTAGTTTTTCCTCATCCAAGTGTGTGGATGCATGGTCATAAACACCTATTTATTTTATTTCTGACGGAATCCTGTGCTTGATCTGACTTCATGTGACACCGGTTCAGTCACTGTGGTCACATTTTTAGCAGGGGTAAATAGTGTGTTTTCTGTTACAATTAGCATATATATGTGTAGGTATGATTGGTAGACTCTTGAACAACCTGTCCCTGCATATGTGTGATACTCACACTCAGCCTAGAGTCCTAGAAGCTTTGCTGATGTGTTTGGAATGGGAGTGGCCTACAGTAGCTCGTGTGTTGTGCTGATCAGTGCCATCATCAGGAGAATCATGACAGCATGAGTGTGGCATACCACAGTATGCTTGCTGCCAAAGCCCAGCATCGGGTCACTGGGAAGTCTTGTGGCTTTGTGTACTTGGCTTCTGTACTTAGAGATTCCCCTTCAAGTTCTAAAGTTGCCCCTCAGTAGAAAATGGTGGAGTTAAGAAGTTAAGAAAATACAATAGACTTCTTCAAGGTAAAAATTCTGCAGTGTCTCTGAGAAAGCTTTTAATCTGAAATCTAAATAAAAATTGTGTTATAGTAGCATTTTTTTTCATGTCACAGTATTAGCAGCCTTAAGAATAAAAATATTTTTCTCAGTAACTTCACAATTTTCTTTTTTTTTTTTTAACAGGGACGAGGATGGTAAGCCCTGCATCTTTAAGAAAATTGCTGGAGTCTTGTAAAGATCTTTCTTTACTTGATGTGTCCTTCTGTTCACAGATTGATAATAGAGTTGTCCTAGAACTGAATGCCAACTTTCCTAATGTGTTCATAAAAAAGAGTTTCACCCAGTAACTCACTACATATGCTGCTGCGGAATCTGTTTGGGAGAGTTGTTTCCTGTGAATATGTGATGACTTTTTAAAGAAGAATATTAATCCCTTATGAAATAGTGAAAAGTATTAATTATTTACACAAATGGGTAAAATACATTAAAATAGATAATGCATTTCGTAAAAGAGTTGATATTGTACCTAAGAATTGTTTTACTCTGTGTTCATTGGTGGCACTGCATGTTTTCAAATACCAGCCGTATGTGTGGCTTGAATGAGAAGAAAAATAATAATGCTGTCTTAAATGTCCCTTTATAGGGTGTTACACACAATAAACTATGTTAATACCCAGGTGAAAGCAGAAGTTCAGTATTTAGCAGTAAGGAAAAGATGGGTGCTTCCTTTCTATGTCTATGTGTTTGTGTGTGTATATATAAATGTATATGGATGTATTTGCATATACATACACAGATACCGTAGCAGTCTAGTGTGGCCTGCAGCATATGATCTTACAATCTGGCCTATTACTAGTTGTTTGAAAACCTGTTTAAGCTTGTATAAGAATGGATTGAAAAGATACTTTGTCATCTTCATTGGTTTTGGCAGTGAATTGTGTCCAATACATTTTTCTCCATTCTTCCGCCTGAAATCGATGTGGTGATGTTTTACAGTCCAGCCTAAGGGACACAACAGATAAATACAAGTACCTTCCATCTGAACTTAGAGCAGAAATGAAGGAGAAAATTGCCAGCTGCTTCTTGCTATTGGATATAAAGTTTGAGCCAGATACTTAGTATCGTAACTGGTAACATGTAGAAAACTTCAGAGCAATTTTCTTTTCAAATTTCTGTCATGGTCAAGACTTGTTTTTTGATATATCTGATTATCATGCAGAGTACCACAGAAAAATAGTACTTAAGGTAATGCATTAGCAACTGTCCCTTACAATGGCATAAAATCTACTGTCAAGCGTAAAACCAAACATCTTTATGCAGTAAAACAGCAATGAAAATATAGTGGGCTTGAAACAAGGGCAATATGATTTGGTGATTTAATGATCACCAGACATTAGTATTGTATTTGGTTTGGTTTGAGAAGAGTTTTTTTGTTGTTTTGGTTTTTTTCAAGAGGTGATCCATCACTCAAAGAACTATTGCACTCTTCCTCTTTAATGCTCTTTAGCCTCTGCAGAAGAAAAATTGTGTCAATGGACAAATTCTAGAGGTTTCTTCCTTTTGCACTTCCTTGGATGAAGTTCTTTTTTCTTTTCTTTTTTTTTTTTCTTCTCTTTTCCTTGAATGCCACTGCTGAAGTATGTACAGCCTGAGTTTAGAATTTTACCTTTTTTGCCATTGATGATGAATGCAGACCATGAAATACAGCCTGTCATTTGATATGAGTTCCACTGTTCTTGTATTGATGGGCACTTATTACCTACTGGAATAAGAAGAAAAATATTTTGTCTGGCAGAAGTACATCATTGCACCGAACATCACTGGCAAAGAAAACTTCAGTTTACGCAGTAAATAAGCAACCATTACTAGAGGACTGCTACAAATTGTTAAAGATTTGACAATCTCTGACTCCTGAATGAATGCTTCAAACTCTTCGTGCTGGTGCCAATACTTTATAAACCATGTCATGAAACAGCTACGGAACATTTATCTGATTTTATAGGAAGATGTTTTTCTTCAGATTTTTAAATTTTACAGAATCTTTTGGGAATTCCAGATCCAAAGAAGGGCATGCACAGTTGGCTTTTTGATTTTTTTTCCTCTACACAGATGACACTATGGGATTTCCAACTAGATTATGCCATTCCAATTTTATTTATTTTTTTTTTCCCAGAAAACTGGACATTGTCAGAGATCTTTAGATTAATTTACTACTTTTTTTCCCACGCTGACAGATGTCAGCTTTGGTGTGATTCTGTGACAGACTTAATTTCTTTCAGTCAGGTTTAGGTGCATATGTTTTTCTAGGAACTTAACTTTTTTTTTATCTACAATTAATAATTTTCATTGTAATTGACTATTAAACAGTATTGTCCTAGTTATAGGAGAACACAGACAGATAATGGGAGTTTACAAAGAACAGTATTTCAAAACAAATATTTTGTTGTGAAATTTCACTTCTCAGGGTGCGTCTGTGTTCATCTTTTTTTCTTAGAGATCTTTCTTGTTTTTCACTGTAAATAGAATGGGATGTGGATGAAGTGATAGCCATTGTGCCTTCAAACTGGTAAACTTGGTAAATTATACAGTTTTACTTCTACAGCATCAATGAATGGAATAAGTGTTTTTGTAATCATGTATTAGTAAAGGTTTGTTCTCTTGCTTTTTAGGTAGTATAAAGGAGGTTTAAATTGATGTTTTGTTCACACTACAGGGTTTTTTCTTATGTTGTGCCTTCAGTTTTAAATTGTTTTTGTCAGGAATTCTCTATTGTCACTTAAAAGATGAATTGAAGTCTACTTTTTATGTGGACTCTTTAAAACTTAGCTATTGCTAACACATAATTAATTCATATAGCTGAGAAATAATTGGGAAAGACTTCCATCTATAGTTGTAGACTTGAACCTTCAATCAACAGGTAAGAAGCTCATTTATGTATGGCTTTATAGGTCCAAGAAGTCTTCCAGCAAAGAGAGGATAGACCAGACTTGACGCTTCTAATATTTCCAGGATAAAAAAACCCCAACTTTTAGACCTTCCTTATGGATCACAAAGAAGCAAAAATAGATCACTGTCTTTTTAGTTGTGCTATTTTATACTTACATGTATCTATTTATACATACTTATATTTATAAATATGTATGTATAAATTATATGCACACGTTTCTGTGTATATATGAAATTTTTTTGTATGTGTGTACATACTTAAATGTATAAATCTCAAAGTTTTTCATGTAGGATTACTTTTATGAAGTGAATGTGGTAGCAAAAGGTGTTTCATAGCAGTTCTGTTTTCAACTGTTGTTTTACTGTACCTGGGGACTGAATTCCTGTTAACCCGTGCAGCAGGAAGAGCTTGGACAGGAGATGTGCTGGAATTCCTGTGTTGCTTTGCCAAAGTGCCTTCTGGTTTGTCTACATGTGACAAGTATTACAGGGTTTGGTAGGGTGTGAGTGCAAAGTCCGATAAATACTGTGGACTGTCTCCTTGTGAAGCAGTCATATAGAGGGAAACTTATTCCAGTTTCATTTAATCTAAAATGAATTATGGGAATTCTTCAGCTGGAGGAATTTAGTTGTTCTGGAATTACAGAATCATAGGATAGTTTCGGCTGGAAGAGATGTTCAAGATCATCAAGTTCAACCTTATTCCTAGCCCTATCAAAAACCACTAAACCATGTCCCTAAGCACAACATCTACCCGCCTCTTAAACACTTCCAGGGATGGTGACTCCACCACCTCCCTGGGCAGCCCATTCCAATGCCTGACAACCCTTTCTGGAAAGAAATGCTTCCTAATATCCAGCCTGAACCTCCCCTGGTTCAACTTCAGGCCATTTCCTCTTGTTCTGGCAAGAACATCATCTCCAACACTAGACTATCCCTCGGTCATGTTATCAAAATTCTGCTTTTAATGATATTCCATTTTTTTTATCTTGTCCTTTGGTCTCGTCTTTTTGAAGCATTGTAAAAGATGTGCATTGGCAACAGATGTTAAAAAAACATTCCTAATGTCCAAAAAAACCAAAATAAAGAGACTTGCTCTGAAGTGCTCCTTCTCTTAAACTAAAGGAGGGCTTCCATACTATCTGTATGAAATTGGTCTGAGATGGCATGTGGGTAGCGATGTCATTCTTTTGGTCATTTTAAAAATTAATACAGTTTTAGCATTTAAATAGTTTTCCCAACTCTTGAAGCTTCAGTTCAATAGTGTACCTACTTGTACTCATAAATCTGAGCCATCTGGCTAGATAGATATTTGGAAATGGAAGGGGTGTCTGTTGTTTAAATTATGCACATGATTAAGTACATTAGTGCACAGGACTTGCATGGAAGTAAAATAAGGAAGACCCTTGTGTTTACTGCCTGATTCTTTCCTTGGAGCTCTCTCACACCAGCTTTTCCAGAGAAAGATGTCCAGTAATCATGGTACAGTGAATAGAATTCATCTCACTGAATGTTAGCACTCTGAAACTTAGACATCTAGTTTTGAGGGAGGAATCTGGGCACCTCTAGAGAGATATTAATCTCCTCCTAAGATAGATATTTGAGGAAAGTAGAATGAATCATGTTCTGGAGAGCCTCTCTGGAGACTGTGGAAGCTCTGATTTAGCTCAGGTTAGATACTTGGCTGTAGAATGCTAAACTGAGATTAATTCCATCCAGCGCTGTACTACCTGTCGTGGAATAGCGAAAAACAAGACCAAAACAACAACCATCCCCTTACTTCAAAACCCTCCAAAATCCTTCCAGAAAGAAGCAAAGTAAAGCGATTCTCACAACTTGAAAAGTCAGGTTTTTTTAAGTTTCAAGATCTACTTGCAGCCCCTTCAAAGCATTGCCCTTGCCAATGCCTGTGGTATGTCGTCTTTTTGGATTTTGGGTTTTTTCTTTTTTCTTTTTTCTTTTTCTTTTTTTTTGTTTGTTTGTTTTGGTTTTTTCTCATGGAAATGCATCCCCTTTCCCTGTTCTGAAATCTCATGTACTTAACTGGCTATATGTATAATTCTGTAAATGCATGAAATTAATGGACAAATGTAATTAATGTATTGCAGCTATTTTGATAATATTTCATATTGCTATAATTAAGACTATGACTACTTTAACTGCTGCTGTCATCAGAAATGTTACCCACTGTGCATTTGCAAAAATTGTGTGTTTAGTCCTGGTTCTTACTGTGCATACTTATTGCATCTTATGGGATATGTTTCGTACATGACATCTGGACTACTAAATTTACAAAAAATAGATAAAATGTAGCATTTTATTATATGGAGTATCAGGGTGACTTTATATATTGATTTACTTGTTCGTTATTACTCTTTTGCAATGACTCTGTAAGTTGTAGCTTTTGAAATTACTAGCCTAGAAATTCCTGGTTTAATGCATCTGTACATGCTGTGTTAGACAGAGCCAACATTTTTCCCAAATGAAAGCATTTGTCCTTCGCTGAGACGATAATTTCTGTGATTCTAGGATTCTGACTTGACAAAGAAATCCAAGAAAGGGCTCTTTATTAAATATTACTAGGCGTGGGGTAGGTAGAGAGAACCGACATGAGGAAGGTCTGAGATATGAGTCCTGTGCTTTATAGATCATCTTGATCTTCAGAGAAGGGCCTTGGCAAGAGGTGGCTCTTTTTAAGAAGATCTGGCCTCAGTAACAGCAGGTTATGGGATTTTCCTTTTTAGTTAACTAAGTACTGTCATTTTTCATTTGAGTAGCTCTAGTTTCTCCTGGTCTTGTTTTCATTTAAGTATGATAAATAGCAGTTAGGACAGACATCCTAAATGGGAGTGGATCCTTTGTGAAGAATGAAGTTTTTCTCTTGCACATTTTGTTCCCCCTTTCTAAAATTTAAAAACCTATTTGAAAACATTCTCTTTTTCCTTGGATACTGAAGAAATGCAAATGTCAAGAAAGCTGAGAAAAGAAACAATGGTGACTTAACGCAGATTTATCTGAAAACTCATGAAAGTATGTCCAGAGCTATTTATAGATGTAAGGAAAGTAGGTGCATTATCCTATATCAGCTGTTATCTTTCCCAGAAATTTAGTTTCCCATATGATTTCACATGCTCATACTTCTAAGTCAAAATGTAGCATTTAGATGCTGTTAATATTGACTTTTCATATATGTGCTTGGGCAGTAATTCCTGATGTCTCTTTGTTTCATCTTTATGAACTACATAAAAATATTTTTACTTCACCCACCACTGCCCAGCTGCATTTTGTGTTAAACTGTGAAATGATTTGGTGCATGCACGCACGGACACATGTAAGACTTAACTGCTTAGTATTGTTGTAACTGGTCCTTTTTTGAGGACAAACAAACTGCACTTTGAGGGTAAAAAGAGAAGGCTCAGAGGAAATCTTACCAATGTTTAGAAATAGCTGATGGAAGGGGGGGGAGATGAAGAAGAGGGAGCCAGATTCTTCAGTGATGACCACAGACAGGACAAGAGGCAATGGACACAAAGTAAAACACAGGAGACTCCATCTGAACACAAGATGACACATTTTATGGTAAGTGTGGCCAAGTCCTGGCACAAGTTGCTCACAGAGGGTGTGGAGTATCCAGCCCTGGAAATAGTCAAAAGCCATCTGGACATGATCCTGGGCAACCAGCTCTAGGTGGCCTTGCTGGTCCGTGGGGGGCTGTACTAAATGACTTCCAGAGGACCCTTCCAACCTCAACCATGCTGTGGTACTGTGATCTGAGGCTTAGTCTTTGGTTGTTCTCTTTGCTCCAGTGTATTGAATTGCTGAAGATGGTTGGGAAGGAAAAAGGAAATAGTAACTATCTTAAAAAACTTCCAATGCTGA
Organism: Actenoides hombroni; assembly: GCA_024336885.1. Lineage (NCBI taxonomy): Eukaryota > Metazoa > Chordata > Aves > Coraciiformes > Alcedinidae > Actenoides > Actenoides hombroni. The sequence goes on from WUAM01000287.1 coordinate 96,499,630, forward strand.
GATCAGTCACAAGAAGCTTGTTTATTCTCTTTTTTTTCTTTTAGAAGTAACATTTTTCTTGGTTTAGATTAGTACGAAAATCTAAATATAAGTAATTAAAATTAAATTTTGGTAATGTTTTTGACATACAGTTCTGTAATGTACAGAACACACATGATTAATTTACAGGAGTAGTATCATCACTGAAGTCTGAAAGACCAAGGGCTGAGGTAAATATCCCTATTCTTGGCTATTGACAATAGGTTCTGTTGAGGAAATCTGAGTTGTCTATAATACGTTAGGAACAATTTAGTTCGTATTTTTTCAGATGTTAACAAAGATGCAATAAATTAAGAGTGACCATGGCTTAGATGCCAGTATTTTCTGCTTACTCTGTTGGAAACTGAGTATCGCAGTTACCTATTCATAGTGTCAAAACATGAAAATTTGAGTTTGAGTTGAAAAGAGGACAAAGCTTACGAAACACTGAACCGTCTGAGCATTTTAGGCCTAAAGCCCCTGTGGGTCTGTAGCATCTTCTGTTTTGCATTCATCTCCTTACCAGGCAGGTGGTGGAGTTGGAGTATGTCGAGACTGGCCTGATCTCCATGAGAGAGCTGTGTGAATTGCTGGGGGAATACATTCCTATGTGCGTTTATTCCTATGTGCAGATGAGAAGGAATGGCATCTTCAGGCCTTCAGACTTAAATATCTGGAGCCAGCAACTGGATTCATTTAAAAATAACAGGTCTCTCCCTGTCCCCCTCAAATAGCATTCAACAAAATACTTGCATTGTATTTATGATTTAATAGTGTGCTCCATTTTCTGCTGCAATAGTAGGAATTTGAGTAATGTTACAACAAACTCCTACAGCGTTACCTTTTAAAGGGACTAATTTATATAAAAGATGGAAGAGTGGCAATAGAGGGAGCAGTTCCGGACACTATCCATTAATAGCTCTGCTATGCATGCTATGCCAGTAAGCACCGGAAGCAAGTTACACCTCTTTTTTGCTATCAAGTTGAGAAGGACAAAAGGGATAATTGCCTGTAAGCACATTTTCTATAGCTGGAGGATATTTGTATCATCTAATTTTAAATATCTGGGGTCGGTACTAAAGTTAGGTAACTAGTCTCCCAGGGTCCCTTCACTCTGTATAGATAGGTTCTTCCACAGGGTAATTCAAATAGGAAAATCAATCTTAAATTGAGGTCTTGAATTGACCTCTGGAGAAACTGAGGTCCACATAGGCCAGACGAAACTTCTACAGGAGACTTGCTTCCTGAACTACATGTGGCATTATAGCATGTGTGGATTCAGAGTAAGATGTTGCTTGTCCCTCAGTGCTCCTTATTTACCCCTTAGCTTCTCTTTCTTCCACCAAAGGCCACCATTCTCTTTGGACTGTTGGTTGAACTGTATCTGATTGCTCCCTGCAAAATATCTTGGCTAAACCTGGACAACTGTTTTCTAGTAGTTGAGTGTTTAAAGTCAGTTGGGTTTTTTTCTTAACCCCCCCCCCGCCCCAAGTTGGATGCTAAAGCCAGCAGAAGGAGGAGGGCTTTTAACTTCAGGGAAAAGCATAACAGGCAGCAGGTGGGAGCATGTTGTTTGTGCAAATGGTTTAATTCAAATCAGTATAAATTAATACAGCCATTCTTGATTGTGTTCCAACGCTCCTTGACTTTTAGATAGTTCATCTCAGTACTGTATCACAAAGGTGTCCAAACCAAGGTTGTTTTAACCTCATAACAGTGGTGCAAGCCCTAAAGTATAAATGCTGCTGTGAACATACGAGAACCTTCAAGTCCTAATTGGCTTCAAGAAATTTTCTAACTAAGGTAAGGACCTTAGAGAACCTTTGAGAAACAGATGTTGGAAGGTTTAGATTAGAAAGGCTTATAAGAGCATATTTAAAACATGGTGCAGGCAGTGGTTAGCAAAACCAAAAGCGAGAGGTGGGGATAGCAGTTCATGGATGTGTTTTTCAGGACTGTTTCCTGATGTTAAGCTGCACGAGCCCATGAGGTTAACATCCAATACTTTGCAGCATTGCAATCCTAAATATAGTCAGTATTCCAAGAGCTGTGTCTGTATGTGCAATCTTAGGTCTCAGATCTGTTTTCTGTGCTGTCATTCAGTAAGTCATACATATTCAGCATTAACCCCATTTTTCGTTTTGTGTTACTATACTAGCAGTGTTTACCTTAGCATCTTCTGTATATTTGTTTTTAATATTCTCCTCTGAAGCTTGTGCGGTTTTTTATACTTTTGGAAGTACTCAATTGCATATAAAAATGATGGGGCTTTTCCCCTTCTTGGATATTTTGCTTGGCCGGCAGTAAATGGGATCTATGTTATTAGTGCATTACTTCTGTTCAGACTTGATTACTGCATCTTCTCTCTCTGTGGAAACCCAAAGGTCTCTGTGTGTATGCAGACATAGCTCAGGCATGGATGCCTGGCCCCTCCTCATTTGAATACCTTTGGCTCATACCACTTAATATGTATTTGTGGTATAAGGTCAGGGTTTACTTGAACACGTGTTAAACAGAGATGTTAGCCCTATGTTTATAAATGATTGAATTTATTATGAAGAAATAATCTAATACCTTATATTGCTAACTCAGCGGTAGTTTCTTTTTATCTTAAAGTTAATTATGTATTTACACACCAATTATTTCTATTTAGTAAATTAAGCCTGTTTTATTCTGTCATGTTGGATCATTTAAAATGTCGTAATACTGTGTTGTACAGTTTTATTCTGTTACTGCCAGTATAAAGAAGTTGGAAGTTAATGTCCTTACTGAGTTGTCAGTGTCTAATTCAGAGATGACAGAAATGTGTTAAAATATATTCAACCCAAAATATTTATTTTGCTTTGCACTTAATTTGTTTCCCTTTGACTGTGTTGTAAAATACGGACTACATAAAATAATGAATAAATAAACCAAAAATAAATTATTTGTCTACATTCATTGACTTTTTGTGCATTCATTTAAAAAAAAACACAATAAAACCAAAAATGAAATAAAACACAAAATACCATGCATTCAGAGGAACAGTTTGGGCATATTTTTATCACTGTTAATTTTGAAGTAAGCTACTCTGGATGTCTTTAGATACAAATCTGTGAGCTAATGTATTTTTAATAGTGTATTATTGTTTAATGTTTAGCTTACTGTTGCCCTATGAAAGCACATGGAGCTAGGTGCATTACACAGATGTTTCACTGCCCAAAACAGTTTGTGATCTAGGTACAGAGCAAGAGGCAACAGATGGATACAGACAGACATAAAGCGGAATAGGGAGATTATAGTATACCAAAAAAAAAAAAAAAAATAAAAAATTTGTTGAATGTCTTTCAAGAATAATTTCCTGCTCTAATGCAAATCATGTTACTGTAACGTGTTAATCCCTTTAATTATACAGGTAGTGATACAGTTGTTTGAATGTTGTGGAACTTAAGTAATATGATAAACTAAATTTAGTAAAGATTTTACAATTCTGCAGCTTTGAAAAAGGGAACCAGAAAGGGACACATAATGGGATCTGGAAAAACCCAAGTACTGAATTGGAAATAACTGCTTAGCTAGACTTTGTCTCCTTGTTTTTGTGACTTATCTAAAAAGTTTGTTCATTGGTTCAGAATTATTTATCAAATTGATATGGGTCTGATCAGCGCCCATTTTCTTCTAGAAGGAGTTCATTAGGTGTTAGATTCACCTGGTACTATAAATTGTTCAAGACAACAGTCCTACTGAAACAAATACTAAGCTTTGAGTTGTTTTCTTGCATCTCAAGGAAAGTTTTCTTAAGACTTCCTTCATCACCAGGACCTACAGAAGTGTTCAGCCTCATTTATGTGCTTTTGTATCACAACTTTGCCTCAGGCCAGTATCATTTTGAATGTGCTAAAACTGTCTTCTAGCACCAACTTACAACTGCCGTTGCTTCTGATTATCAAGAAGCATAAGGACAAGATTGGACCCAGCTTCTGTGCATCTTGCAAAAAATCCAGCTGACTTGACATAGGCCAAGTACAGTTTCAGGCCTAATTTTTGGCAGCCCTCTTTTTGACAGATACCTGTTTCTCCATGCTGCTTTCACGGTATTGAAAATTCACGTGTATAACTGAAAATTGTCAAGCATCTCTGTTCCTCTTTGTGATGATGCAAACTATTTCAAAACCACACAGATAAAGTCAGATTTCAAATCAATATCAAGATTTCCAGGCTTTAATACCTGAGCGCCTGTAAAACACTTTATTACATTATTATTTGCCAAGATGCATTATTACTGGGGGAAGTGAAAGCAGTTACATATTCTCTGTACTTACGTAGCTTTACATGTTATATGTCCAGAGGGAGGGAGGGAAGAAGTTTATTGTTCTATGAAAACATTAAGAAATGTGGACTTATCTCGATTAAATTTAAAATGCAATTGGCAATATTTACTGAATTTAAAGAGAACAATAGATGTGATACCATGCATGCTGCAATTGTTTATTCACTGGCAATATCAAATGGCATCATATACAATGCAGATATTTATTGTTACAAACAGATTTTAACATAATGCTTTCCTTCTCAGTTTTGAAGAGCTAGAAATAAAAATGCCCTGATGCAGTGACCAGACAGTTTTGAATTGCCAAATATCTTCAGGAGCTAAAATAAGTACAGCAGCATTTTTGTAACAAGGTCATGTCCATCTCTCTGGATGCAAATGCACAAACAATTTTAAGTTCAAACTTCAGGCCAGCGGGTCTCCCAGTGCTTTTGGAGCCCAGTGATACAGTCTGTATAGTTCCTTTGTAAAAGGTAAAAAATTATGTTTAGAATTAGCCTTGTTAACTGGCTGCAAGCTGAGGATGCAAAGTCCACCATAGACAAAAAATAAAATAATAATTAATAATAATAAAAGATAATATATATTAGTCTACATTTAAGAACGGCACTGAATGTGACAGATGCAATTGGCAATTCCACTCAGATTATTTATTTTAGTACTTTTAACCAACAGTAAAAATAACAATTTGGGCAGCTGTTAGTTTAGCACAGGAGGCTTCTCACAGAAGGATCAAGAGCACCTTGTCTAAATTAGTCATTTTACCAGTTGCTAAAAATTATCAAAAGCAGCTCAGAGCTAATGAAAACTGGAGTGGGAATTAAAATAAAAAGATGCATTACATCTAAGAAAGTGTGATTGATGCAAACAATTCTCATTCTTGCTCTGAGATACTACTGAAGATGGTTGGGTCTGGTGGCTGCTATCGCTTTCCAACACCTGCTCCCGGTCTGCTGCTGCTGCTGGAAGCAGCTGTTCCCTTGCAGTGACTACTGCAAAATGCCAGTGTGCTAAACTGCTTAATTGGGCATTTTGAAAATATGTAAAACAAGTGCGTTTTGGAATGAACTTTAGAGAACTTAGTGTGTGCTACCTCTGTTTAGAGCAATCTTTACTGTGCTTTTGCAGTCAGTTCTGTTTAGTAATTGCAAAGGGTTTGTGTGCAAAATTATCTGACCATCATATGGACACTTCACTGAAGATGATGATGTGCTACTTGCAGCATTTGTTCTTGGGGTTTTTGGGTTGCATGTATTGATAGAGTTGATAGGATGCTTTTCAGTAACTTTCATTTCTCCAGCAGACATCTTTTCTTTAAGGTCTGCAACCACTGCCTAGTGTTGAGCATAAGATACCTTTTTTAAGGGATTGAGGAAGGGGAAAAAAAATGTGTTGAGTAGGTACAGAGCTTTCAGGTGGGCACCCTGAAGGTCATTGTCAGTGCTGTGCCTGCTGACTGACCTAGGGATGAGTTACTAAACTGGTAATTCACTTTCCATATGTGTGTGACCAGGTAATATTTACTGTATTTCATACTAATTAGATTAATGGAGAACTTAAATATTATGCAAGAGTAGATAATTATCTTTTAATTGGCTAAGAGAAATTATTTGTAAGAGCAAAATTAGTGGGTACCAATCAAACCTAGAGATCTACAGTGCTGTTCTGTGTTGTTGGGTTTGGGTTTTTTTATATATGCTTTTAAATAATTCAGTCTTTTCAGAGCATGACTGTAGCTTTCAAGTTAAAATATTGATCCATGAGTGTTCTGCTGCACTCCAAAAGGTGCAGAGGCTTTGCGTCTGTGCTTCTGCTGCTCAAAGTGGCAGAATCTCAGAAAGGAGGCATGGACTGAGATTAATAATCTCCAACTAATGATCAGGTGCTATCTGTCACCTGATAGCAGGAAGTCAGTTGTGAGGGGGTGGGGTGATGACCCAGCTTTTTGTGTTTTCCTCCATAAACAATCCTTAGGTAGTTTTTACATCTTTGAGTTGGCAAGAACTGAACCTGAAATATGGCAGCTAGAGTTGCCATATTCAACTGTGTCTCTGGACTGGAGGAATTTAGTGCCACGCATCGGCATATGGAATCACCTTCATGCATGCGCTCGATCTGTGGCAAGTATCATACCACACTTTCAATTTTACCATTATGTATTATCTAAAATTGTTGAAAGCATTTTTATTAAGAGATTTTTTTTCCTCAAATGCTGTAAGAGACTAAGTGAAAATATACATTCTCTCCTTAGCAGGAAAGAAAGCATACTACCTTGCTCCCTAGGTTTATTTTTTCCCCCCAAGAATAACACTGTCATCTCATAAAACCACTTTTGCCCAGAGGTCTCCTATAGATGATGAGTTTAAATTTGGCAGACTGAGGGAACTGCAGCTCTTTCTTGTATCTTACTGTCTGCTGGACTGTTAGTACCTGTTGTGGCCCTGCTCACACAGAACAGCAGGGTCTGTCCAAGGCAGAGGCCATTCCATCTGATCAAGAAATAGCAGTAGTAGATTTTCTCTCAAAACTGACAGAAATTACAAAAGAGGCTGTGTTCACTCAGTATGCTCTTCTGTATTGGGTAATGGGTTGGGATTGAGGCTGTTACCATGTTTTACTACATTCACTGCTGTCACAGCCACTGCCTTTAAGGATTCCTGCAAACTCCACAGTGTGTCCTTCTTACCCCAGACTCTCTGGACACTTGCTGAATTTGATCTTAAATAGAAAGCAGTGGGGATATCTAAATGACATGGCTTCCCACTGTCTGTCACAGCCTGTGGATGTGTGTTTAGGACTAGTAGGTGCTGAACACTCACCACAGCTAACCTTATTTGATTCAGCATTAGGTCCAAGTTTGGTGAATGAGCACCACTAGAATCTGGGAAGTCTTGGATTCAGGACAGGATGAATTGAAGGTTGAGCTGAGGCTTAGTTGCTGGGTCATGTGTTGGTACCCTGGTTGAGCCCCCTTCCACCTTTTCACTGGAGATGTAGTGGCAAGAGTGCAAGAGCCACGGTGCTTGGCCAGGCAGGGAAGAGGGAGATTGATTTCAGCCTTGTGGGTAGAGCCTGTGGGAAGGGAAGTGAAATCTAACCTACCCCTATAGCTATGTAACTTAAACTGGCCTGGCCCCTGCTGCAGGTGGGCCAGTATTTCTGAATGGTCAGTTGGAGAAGAGGTAGTACCAAAGCCAAATGGACCAGATGCTCCTCTGTGGGGTCTTCTGAAATGCCTCCCTCGTTTAGTTGGCTACACAAGACACATGGACAGGCTAGGTTGTCCATCCTCTTTCTTGCACAATTCAAATGGCCAGACTTTCATGATTTTAATGAGGGACTGCTTAAGTTAAGGGCTTAGATTCCACCCAAAATTAAAACTATCTGGTTTGGTATATGATTTATACACTGAGGGTGTTCAGTAAAAATTAGTATGCAAAAGGTCAATGTTATCCAGCTCCCCAGACCTATTAGCAAATAAATCAATTCTTACTTATCTGCAGGTTTAGGAAGGATCCCTGAAACAAAGCCAGCTTTTCCCTTCAGAGGCTGAACCTTCATCATGGCTTTCTGCCTGCTGCAAACAGAGCTATGTCCACAGCTAGGGCTGGCACAGGCTTGGTCTGTAATGAAAGGTGTAGCCACTGCTTACCTCATAGCATAGCCATACTCATAGCACTTGTTTCTGTTACCTGAGCAGCTCCACCACTGATGTTCAGCTGGGAAATAGATGATTTTCTCCCATGTCTGCTCAGTGCTGCAGTACTGGCTGGCTGTAGTGTGATTAGCTCTGTGTAGAATACTCATTTCTCTCTAAAACTTACTCTTTCTTGAGTTTCTTGCTTTGATTTCTTTCAGCTCAATTTGCTTGTTGAGTTAGAAAGAGACTCTGAGATCATGATATGTCACTTATCTGTTTCAGTGCACTAAAGTCTGCTGGAGCAGAATGTCTGAATGGCTTGGGTTCTTGATATTCACAATATTTTAACATTCTCAGCACCTACATACACAGCATGGCAAGCAGTAGTTATGAAACTCATAGCACTGAAATAAACACAAGATGTAAACCTGTACAGTTGCACGAGGCAATGCTGCTGCTGGGGTCTGGGTCCTGTAAAAGAGCCAAACCCCTGACAGCTGTCAGGCTGCTTGGGAAGGGTGTCATGGCGTTGGGTGAAAAGAGACAACACCCATCCAGCACCAAACTACCCCGTGGGAGACCAGGGCTTTCTCTGGTTCCCTATTGCCGGGAAATGGGGATTTCACCCAAAAGGGAAAGGTTTTCAGCTTGGGTTTGTTTTGGAGGCTTTTGGTGATGGGCTTGCATCTGGCATAGTTTGACTTCAGCAAGAAGAGAAGCCTCCGTCGTCCTCGCGTCCAAGGAAAGAGAGGTCTCGGAGAGGAGGGAGGGAGGGAG
>WUAM01000287.1:96515873-96561218 GCA_024336885.1 Actenoides hombroni
TCTGCTTCCCTTTAGAGTTTTTGTTTTCCTTTTTTTTTCCTTTTTTTTTTTGTCCCCGTGGGTTTTTCCTCTTTTTTTTTTTTTTTTTTTAAAGTTAACCGTTTCCCATCAAGATAATGTCACGAAATGCACTTTAAAACTAGTAACGAAGGGGAGGAAAAAGACGGATTGAAAAATGGCATAATTTTTTTTCCCCACTTCTTTTCATTCCCCAGTGAAAGAGACAAGGCTGCCCAAGTTAAAACTGGTCCTTTCCTTCAGTAAATTATACAGCAATCTGACCAAAGGACGTGGAGGGAGAGGGAGGGAGGGTTAGATACGGATAGGAAAAAAAAAATAAATACAAAAAGTAAAAGCGAAAAAGAAACGCACAAGGTTTCTCCGGAGAGGAGGAGGCAGCGTGTGTTTACACGTAAGTGTAAGCACACACACACACGTTTTCCCCCCCCAAGCCTTGCCTCCCCCCCACCTCGGGCTCAGCAGCTCCTCGGGTTCTCCCTGTCTCTGCTTTGATGCTCAATGACAGAAAGTTTGGGGGGTGACAACGGCCCGGGCTGCCCAGGCAATGGGACCGGGGATGCCAAAGGCACGCACGGAGAGCCTCGGGGGGGGGAGGAGGGGAAGGGAAGAGAGGTGTGGGGGTGTGGGGGGTGTGAAGCTAAACAATCCCCTTTCCCTCTCAAGGAAGTGCCATTTTCTCCGGGAAAACTCTGGAAATGTGTTGTTTCGTTTCCGCTTTTCCCACACCGGGCCTTGCTCGCCCGCACTGACACAATCTGGAAGGGCTGCATATATTTTTTTCCTCCCCCTCTGGCTGCGCCTCGGCCCCCGGACACACTGCCTGAAAATGAAGTTTACTTTGTCGATTTGCATTATTCTCCCTTCTCCAAACCCGACTCTTGCCGTTAAAGGCGTATATTAAGCAATTACGAGAGTCCCGTCTCTGGAGAATGGAAGCTGGTGGTGCATATATATGTGTATATATAGAGATTATATATATGTGTATATATGTACGTCTATGCACGCATGCATATGCATACATACATACAGATATACGCCTTTTTGCTACGGTAAAAGGAGAAAATAAGCGTTACACATATTTAAGAAGACTTGTTTATAACAAAATTTCACATATACACATAAAGCAAAAGCTAAAACACAGTAACATATTGTAGACCGGTCACTGGTTGACTAACGCTCACCGTGGAAAATGCAAGTCATTTGCAAAATTAAGGTCGGAAAGGAAGGAAAAAATAAAAATAATAATAAAAAAAATAAATTTGTTTATGTAAACTTCGATTTTCTTGCAGTGCAAATTGGTACGGTTAAATACTGTCTACATCAAAAGGGATAGCTTTTTCCTTTCTCTCTTTTTTTTTTTTTTTTTTTTCCATTTATTCCTACCGGGGATCCACAAAAAATAAAAACAGCAGATTTATGCTTTTCTTCAGGTTTTAGAAGAAAAGTATTGTTATCTGTTCACAGTTCTGAGGACCTAGAATATAGGTTCCGGAAGTGAATATATTGAATTGATACACAGGAAGAAAGTAAGCAGGGCTATTTCTACAGGTTTGTTGAGAAATATCAATGAAGCTTTCTCTATACCATCTGCTTCCAAGTGTATAATGCCCCTTGTCTATATGTGAGCATCTTATGCTCATGTTAGTTAGGAACTATAAAAATCATTGTTATTCCTGCATACGATGTATGTCAGAGAAACCGCTACCTGTAATGGGAGGTGGACATGGAGCTGGAGTGACAGAAGGGCATTGCCTGCCATATTCCCTGTTTTGGGTTAAAGCACTCATGCTTTAATGTGCAAGATTCGGGAACATTTCTCTTCTGAACCCAAGGGTTTCAAAGGCACAATTCCACCCTGCAAGAAGAGTGTCCTAAACAGGACTGTAGGTTATTTTGGATAAATATATTTGTTGCAGTGCTGTAAGATATTGTACAGGGGCGGGGGGAAGAGTAGGTTCAGAAATTAATTAGACAGGTTTACTTCATGAATGTCCATTGATGACTGGTAAATGCACTAGCCTGGATGCAATTTCCGGCTTTAAAAAAAAAAAGACAAGGTTCAAAAAAGGTGTGAGTGGGGGAAACCTTAAGCTTCTTGTTACTGCAAGGCAGAAAGTGATATCAGTCCTGATTCCATCTGTTTCTTGCACTCTTTCCTTAAGCAACCTCTGCTAACCGTTGTCAGACATGATACTGTGTGACCTTTGTTCTGTTCCAGCACAGCTCCCATTATGTTCTTGATGACACATCTCTGCACCCTTTTATACCACAGGACCCAACTTCAATCTCGGACAGGGTGGATTGGGCTGTGGGAGTGAAGTGCCTTACAGCATGAGGGAGGCTGCTGCCTCAGGGTCACCCACCTCCCTTTACAGAAGCTGGAACTCGTACTATGCATGAGGCAAGGCTACAAAGGTTACCTCATGGTGAGGTCACTGAAAAGCTGGTTTCTATTTCTATCACTGACACTGCTGCAGAATTTTTGCCTGATGCTAGGCATACTTGTTAAAATACATTTTTCAGAGTTCTGACTAATGACCTTTCTCATTTCTCTAAGACCTGCCTTTGATACCTGGTGGTAGGAGTTCCCCAAATGGGAAGGCACCCAGTGCTGATGGACTGGTTGGGGGATTCAGTCTTTGGGAGTTTTGATTTGACCAGGGTAGAGCAGGCAGAGTGCTAGAGTCTGAGTCATCGCAGACTGCAGGATCTCCAAATCAGTGGTTCTTCATCTTAGCGCTTTAGCTACCCAGTGTAAAATGAGGAAAGTATTGCAGTCATACTTTATTGGTAATTGTAAAAGTAAAGGCATTGCTGTTCATGAAATATAGTCATGGGCACCACAGAGAGGTCTAAACAAATGGCTTCAAAGGAAAGTTTGACTAATGCAGTGCAAACAAGACCTAAGGCCATACTTTACAAAAAAAAAAGAAAATAAAAGTTTTTGAACACCTCATTATTTTTCTGAATGTAATCAGTCCTTGTACTGAGCAAGGCAGGGGTCATGTGTAAGTATCTGACAAAGTAATAAAAACCCAGGACTGAATTTTTGCTGTAGAGGTGACTTTTCAGCATGTCTGTCATTTCTTTCTTTCTTTCTTTTTTTTTTTTTTTTCTGGCACTGAGGGTGTTTTTTAGGATGGAGTATGTGTGTAATATGAATACAACCTAATAGAACAACGATGTTAACTTTGCTCATAAAACCCTCAATAACTTAAAAAAACCCCAGTGACAGTATTTATTTATTCATTGTTGATTCTGTCTAAAGACAAGGTAAATTGTAATTTGAAGGCCAAGCTGATTTGAGGAACAATAAATGACATGGTGGCTGCAGGAGGTGGTAGGACCCACACACCATTTGGTGTCAGAAAGTTCTGAGGTGGGCACTCCATTAGTTTTGTTGCCACCTTCGAAGTCAGGGGAATGCTCTCTCGATATTTTATATAGATTGCCTGATGTTTCCTAGATAAGAACTTCAGGAATCTCCTATTTCTGAAGAGCAATTAGGATAACCACAGCAAAACAATCACACCCTTCCATCCAAAGAATGGTACCATAAAAAAATGGAAGCTTCAGGCAGATAAATCAGAAACATGGAAAGAGACCTTGGAGAGAAAAGTGTGAGGTAGGTTGTATACAGGATTTAGAACAAAGTTCTCAGGTTTGTTGGCTTGCTGGGCCTTTTTTTCTTATTTTCAAAATTGAATTGTGTGAACATGGTGGGTTTTATGTATCTAGTACATATCGGAACATAGAATATTCTGTTTACCCTAAACTAGACAGACAGCTAGGAGAGTAAGAAATAGTCTTTACATTTTGAAAGCTGGTTTTTAAAAACTTTCACTGGACTTTTGGTCTACTGTGGGCTAAGAAGTTTCCACAGATAAACCACTGAAGGTCCCTTATGTATCACATTTTACATCACCTATCTGTAAAATAGGAGTAGCAAAGTAAGATCCCTACTAAATGAAGGACAAGAAAAGGAAGGAAGGAATGAAAATAACCAAATAGATGTCAACTATATTTCTTCTGTTTCTCATTGTGAAAACATATGGGTCCATCTGAATTTTTCGATGGTTCTAGCCTTTGTTTCTGTGCCTTTTTTTTAATCTGGTTTTTAAGTCCTGATTGCTGTAAAATCTCCCTAATATTTTAAAACAGAAATGAACAATCCTTTTTATTTTACAACCTTTGGGAGAAACGGATTGATACTTTTGGGGGTACGAGGTAGGGGATATTGGATTTGCATGTGTGAAGAATTGATGGAATAAAGCTCAGCTGAAAGAAATTAATTTTGTCTTTAGTGCTGAAAGCAATAAAGGGTCATTTCTCAGCTAAGCACCTGTGAAAATTCTATGTCACATGTTCACAAACCTCCTCCTGCAGCACAGCAAATTTATAGATTTCAGTGAAAAGACATTATTACTGGGATCTTGTGGTCACGGTGTGAAAGCTGATGTCTGGCAATTAGATCTGATTCCACAGAGGTATCCAGAGACCAGCAGATCAGCATTTAACTGGAAACAGCCTGAATTCCAGATAGACATTTCAACTTTGCAGAAGCAGTATAAGGCAAATTAACTGCTGCTGATTTAGGATACACATACATTTCTTCCTAAGGCTTATTTTCATCTGTGTATAACTTTTTTGGTGTTCTTTATTGTTCTTCTGAGCTTGAAATTAGATACTGTAAAAGTCTATCTCTTTTCTGACCAGACCAAAAGAAAAGCCATTGGCTTATGTATCATTCTCTTCCAATCTAATTTTATAATATATCTAGTGGTACTGGTTAGAAATGAAGAAGCTGGAAGAACAAAGTCCTTGGGTCTCAGCTGTGGATTGCATCAGTCTGTTAAAAAATGACTGTCCTTTTTCACATTAAGGAGGGTTTAAAAGCAGCCTATCATGAGTTGTTTTCATACTGTGACCTACTGGTTCACCATGATTCCTTGTAATGTCGTGTATCAAGTCTCTTTTAAGGCATAGAGTTATAAAGTCTGGGCTCTCAGTTCAAAAACAACAAGTGTGAGGTATGTGGAGGCACCAGATTTGAAGAACCTTCAGAAACTTGTATGGAGACTTGCACTGCGCAGACAGCAAGAACAGTCTCAGAAATAGTTGCAGGTGGCATACACAGCATCCATATCCTTTTCTTCCCTCTATCTGGCTATGCTACCTACTATGCAGGAATAACCAGGGAACACCAGTAGACAGTCCTGACTCCAATAAAAGTGTCTGTATTATGGCAATGTGATTTTGCTTGATACAGATTCTAAGAAGGAATTGCAGATTACAGGTAGGTAGGTAAGTAGGTAGATAGTTATTTAAACACCCTGTGCTACTGTCTAAAAAAAAAGTTCAGAAACTTATGTCATTAACTACACTGGAAAAGTATCAGTCTTCTTGATAAAGAAGGTATACTTAAGAAACTTCACATATATACATTCATAACAGTGTGAAAACTTCAGGAAAAGACTGCAGAAGTGATGGGGAGTAACACTGGTGAAAATTCACATCATTCATCTTAGGTTGTTTGAAGTATCTACCTTGAAAACTCAAATGCACAAAACGTACACATTCCCTGCTTCTCAGAGAGAGACACCTGCATTTTCCTATTGACTGACAGAGGACTAGACGTCTGGTCTTCCGAATGACACTGACAGTCAAGTCCAAAATAACTGTTATAAATAGTGTCTGTTGTCTTGTAATGGCTGCTTGATTGCTTTTCCTTTTCTTTTTCTTTTTTTTTTTTTTTTCTGTGAGTCAAAAGATAATTTTTAAAAGTAACTGCTGTGCAAATTCGCCTAGGAATCTGCTCTTCCTCTCTGTTATATCATCATCAGTAATAAATATTCTGCAGCTGGAATTCATCTGACAGGTTTGCTGGTGATATATGAGCCAGAGTGAAATCCTGTGCAATCTTTCAGAGCTGTCTTGGTTTTGCAGTGCTAACAGTACAAAACATTTGTTTTAGTCAGTAAAGAAAGCAGATATACATCAAGTGCATATGGGGACTGTATCAGTTGCGTAAGAATATGCTATTTTTCATAATCATTTTTCAAGCTGTAACTGCACTTTAAAGCTTTGAATGTGGTGACACAGCTAGTTTGACAGCATCCCCACTTTAAGCCTTTTAACATCACTGCAGGGTACATTAACACACCGAGCTTTGCCATAAAGGAGAGGATCACATTCAAATCCTGAAGTAATAATCTAAGTGCTCCAACAAACATTGTCAGCAGCTACCCACCCACCCACCCTCTGCCTGGGGTAAGCATTTCTAACCACTGAACTTCAACCCACCTTCGCCTTAATTAAGAAAGAAATACATTACAGACAAGGGACAGTTTTAAATAATAACGGTGCTTTTGAAATGATATTTAGAGTACAAATTTAACATTGTAGCCATGTGGTATACAGAAAAAGAAAACAAGTGGAATTTCAGAAGCATGCCATAGTTCAGCATATTTTGTCGTAACACTGGTGTGTAACACGTTACACTTTAATTTAATTTTCTTAGCCTTAGATTTTCCAAATTTATTTATCAGAGTGAAGAGTAGACATTTGTTCCTGCCTGTCATAAGCAGATGTTCATGTTTGTACTTGTGTATGGCAGGTTTTTTTTAGTATCAATTTGCTTAGAAAAAATGTGAGCCTTGTATGCATTTGCAACATAATTATGTTTTGAATGTAATAATTCACTGAAAAACATAATTCCAGTCAATATATTTTCAAGAATTCATCAACAGCACCAGCCCTTTAGATGTCTATCTGCTAAACATGCAGTTCATGCTTGTTTACGGATGACAATGTAGGATTCAGGTACAGCAACATAAAATTACAGCAATGTATTTTCAAAATAAATAAAAAAATTTGCTATTCAGGTTGTGTGAATTTTTTTTTTCAGAGAGGACTGAATATTTATATATGCTTAGAATAACAGTATCTGCTTAGAATGCCAAGAATATATCCATTGGAATCAGTCCTGTTACTAGAACAAATGCACTACTGGTGAAATAAGAACTGGGCATATGGTGATTACACGCAGTTGTAACGAAGAACCACAAAGAGCATAGTACTTCTGTGCTGTCACTGATTAAACCCTGCTCAATTTTGAATACAGCAAGAATACTCCCATTTAGGTCAATATATCTGAGGAAATGTGCAGTACTAACCAAAGCCTTTGGAGTGTCTGAGAGTGTTCCACTGGGTCTTCGTAGGCACCAACAAAGTAGCTATTTTCTTTCCTTTTTTTTTTTTTTGGTCTAGAATTTCTCTTAATTTATTGTACTTTATTTTCTGGGTTCACAAGAGCCTACCAGAGGAATTGTGGAGAGAAAAACAAAGAAGATTTCTAAAGACTGCTAAGTCCAGCTTCTATCTCCAAGGAGGATTGTGATGTGTTCTACCTAATTATGTTTCTCCAGACGATTCTTCTCTGCAGCTCTACCCAGGAATGGCATTTTAGAACCTTCTCAGGTAATTTATTCTGCTTTCCGTTCTTCATGATGAAAACTTGATGTGTGTATATATATTATATATATATAAAAATTCTAATCTAACTTCATTTCTTTAAATACGACCTGTTATGTTTTGGTCTACCTCTAGTGGCATGAAGAAAGCATTTACTCCATTGCCTTCATCAGTGAATCATAGAATCATAGAATTTTCAGCATTGGAAGGGACCTTAAAGATCATCTAGTTCCAACCCCCCTGCCATGGTCAGGGACACCTCCCACTAGAGCAGGCTGCTCAGAGCCCCATCCAGCCTGATCTCAAAAACTTCCAAGGATGGGGCTTCCAGCACCTCTCTGGGCAACCTGTTCCAGTGTCTCACCACCCTCATGGTGAAGAAATTCACCATGAAAGTACCAGTTTTCCATGTCTACTCCTTCACGTTTTTCCATCCTGTCTACAAGCTCAGTCTCTCATCATTTACTGTTTGCTTAGACTACTGATCTCTCCTTGCACCCTTCTCTTATTCAGGCACAGTTGTTCTTTTTGTTATTGGAAAGCTATATTTGATAACTCTATAAATGGGCTTTCTTTCTAAAATGGCTTGAACACGGCCCAAGAAAATTCTTTGTAATGACCTCCTAATAACTAATTTTTGGTTTTATTTTAAAAGAATTTATAACCATGTAAGTGCTGCAGCTGTGATGTTGCCGTAACTAGCAACAGATCAGAGACTGTACATTAAGATCACAGCACATGCTTCAGTGCCTGTTGGACTGTATTTGGATGTGGCCTTTCTGGAGCCCTGTTTTAACTTCTGTAGCTAAAACCAATTATCTAATGACTAGGGGAATTTTACTTCCTGTATTTTAGCTTTTGTACAATTCTGTGGTATATATATGTTATAAACACACATAATCATACGTACTTTATATATATATGTATAACTAACAGATTGTAATAAGTAGTTATTCCGTGTAAATGAGCTACCTATGATCCCACAATAAAATGCTGGATAGACAAGTATGGGCATGAGTTGGTAACAGAGGCACAGGAGGGCATGGGAGTCCCAGGGCTGTAAACAGCTCAGTTAGGATCCTTATATGCATCAAAGAAAGGTAACTATGGAAATAAAATGAACACGTATTCAATGCCATGTATAGCAAATTTGGATGCAAAGTGGAATTGTAGACCAGTGAAGAAAGAGGATAGTATAGAGCATATTTGTAAACACATAAAAATTACCCCAAGCAGACCCTATAATGAGGCAGAAGAAGTCATCAGTGTCAGTGTCATACTCCTCCCAGCACAGGACATGGAGCACTTGGCAGCTTGGCCCTTCTGAAGCTATTGATTGACCAAAGAGCCAAAGGGGCAGTAGAAGCGTAAACACAATGGCAAAGAAAGGCAGTACTCACTAGAAGGTTTGTGTGTGCTATTCTAACTATATTTAACTTGAACTATAAGTATTAGGATCACTTTAAGAACACTAGTAACAACTCTCTGTCTAGTCTGCTAATATTTAATTAAACTAATGATATATAGACAAACTAGTAAAAATTAAATCATTCTCTGTAACTTGTTGTAACAAATTGATAATAAAAGACATATGAGGCTAGGTATTTGTGACTTGTTAGCAGTTTTAAAATGTAAACAAAATGGTAAAATAAATATAATCCTCACCAATATTTTTATATTAGTCTTCATTAGTTAATGAAAGCAAGCAACATTTATTGGTTACCTGAAGCAGGTTGGTGAAAGCAAACAAAGTTTTCTGAAGATGAACATTATCTGTCAAAGGCCTGAGACACTTGATCAGAAGCAGCAACTTGAAATTTAAAGATCAGATCATTTTAAGTAGGCAAAATGTTTTGTATTCATGTATACAAAGTATTTTATTTTGTGGTTCATTATTAATCGAGGCTGTGCTCGCCCTTGGTAATTGCAGTGTTCTCTTGTTGGGCCTGTTTGTAGAGGAAGCTGATTACTTTAGTACATACAGGATCCAGATTAATTTATTTCTTGAAGGTAGATCTGAGCAAAATTACAATCATCTTTTTGCAAATATTTGGTATTTTCCACAGGTGTTTTTAACTTTAAGATTACTGTTTCTTATTTATCTTTTGGGGTTTGGAAGCCTCCCTTACTGAAGGAAAAGGTGTCATATGAGCAGTGTAACACTCAATTGAGTGGTTATTTTTGTGTGTTTGGTGAAGGAGGGAACCATAAGACTGCTCCTTAGCCTTGGTGCTAAGGAGCCTGGAAGAGGGAGAAGATAATGCCAGATTGGCTGACCAGTAATTAAGTTTTCCTTTCTTTCTGTGTATTACAATGAACACTAGAGTAGGTCTTTCCCTAGTAAATACTCACATAGCATTACAGCCAACAGTCCTACTCTGATGAAAACATCTGATGATTTAACTTGTACTACTTTATGGGACATAATCCTGCAAGAACTAAATAACTGTCGGAAAGTTTGAGAGAAAAGAGTGTCATGAACATTCTAAAAATCAGCCTTGCCAGATTTACTTATTTTTGTTTGTGGTCTTGAAAGGCTATGATGATCTATATGGCAAACAGAGGCTCATTGTGTTGATTTTTCTACTGCTACACTGGGTGGATTCATTCCCACTGATCCATATACCAAAGCAGTATGATTACCTGAATCCCTGTAACGTGGTATTCTCTAGTTCAAAGCTAACCCTTTTTTTGGTTGGGCTGAATGTGCAGTGAAATATAAGCTTTTGACACCGAAAATCTACACTAACTTTCATGTGGAAAACACAATGAAACTCATTTCTTTAACTTGAGAAGTTCTCAGCGTAGTCATTCTGTCAAAGTTACAAATTGAAGATCCCTTTAAAATCACTGGAAACAGGATATAATTTAAATATTTAAGATTTGCTTTTAAGATTAGCTTTATGTCTTTGACTCCAGTTATCATGGAGTGATTTTTATTGACTCTAAAGGAAACTTATGGTGAAAAGTTCAGGTATAGATCTCTGGTTGAATATTCCTAAACTATTCAGATAGCCCATTACACTCAAAATATTGTATTGACAAAATGGAAACACACTTTAGTTGCAAACCTAAGATTTTTTTTTTTTTTTAGTGTAATTGAAATCTTAAAGGAATAATCAAATAATTTTTAGTACAAATCTAATTAATACATAAGAAAAAAAAAAGATAAACTATTAAAGACAAAGGCATAACAATAAATAACAACAATACGGTAAAAAATCATGACATGCACACGTTCTATCACCTACCCCTTTTCTATGCTGTTATACTCACCCATCCAGAGCTTGATGAGTCCTGAAGTGATTGGTTTCAGTCTGGCTGCAGGTGGAAGAAGGGATTTTCAGGGAGCTGACGGTGTCCCAGATTCTTCGCCAGGTAGACAGTGATGCTGTTGATGGGGTTTCTTTCCCCCCTTTTTTTTTTTCCAGAAAAAGTGTGAAATTGATCACAATGGCATCTTTTTCCCCACTCTAGGGTCAACTTGGGGCTAATTTTATGTTTTCTAACATGCTTTACAGCTTGGTCTTCCTTGGTCTGCATGTCCATGTCACACATTTCCTATATATAGTGTGTTTTACCTGTGTTGAATACTTGCTCACTGTTCTCTTTGTTACCCTTTAAATTGTTTTAACCCAGCTCCTGTGGTTGCATTTCTTTATCTGCCCTTTTGTGAGTTATTTCTAGCTCTGGAGTCTTCAACATCCTCTTGTCTCTTACCATGCCATGCATGTGCTCCCCTACACTGCATCCCTTGTCCCTTTCAAGGGCTCTGCTGTCGTACCATGGCTGTGTTTCTCTACATTGCATCACTATGCTGCAGTTTTGAATATTCTAGTTTACCCAGAACAGCTGTTTGTTGCTACCATGTACATAAAAATTCTGGTTACACCATTAAAAGCTAAGAAATAAAATAAATTCGCCATAGCCACCTGGTCACTGCAGAAATTGTTGTAGTTAAATATGCCAAAACAAAGTTCCTGGCAAGAAAAAAACCAAGTTTGGATAAAACATGCCTAAGGGTCCTCAGCCCTGAGAACTTCCAGTGTCAATGGCCATCTCCTGTCCACACTAGTACTGTTTTACTGGGCTACAGGTCTGAAAGCCCCCACCCCAGCAATGCCCATGGTAGCAATTGCAGGAGGACCAGGAGTGTTAGCAGCAGCACAGCATTTGACTACTTGGGTCACTTGGATTAGTGACATCTAGAATAATAAGGATATTGAACTTCTATCTGGGATTTTAAGAAATGGATTTGCCTACAGTATAAATATTGCATAGGTTGCAATGAGAGGTTACACTACAAGAAGCTAATGATTTCTATTTTCTTCTCTAGTTGCTGAGCTTCTCATGGCACAGATTGCACAGTATTAGCTCCATTCACCTATGGCACCCTGCAAACAAGGCCACGTGACTATTGCCAATAGCTTGAATATGAAGGAACTTCTTACCTATAATGCTAAGATGAAAACGTGGAAAATATAGGGGCCAAATTGATTAAGTCATATTAAAACCAGCTGGGATTTAGAAGAGTGCTTCAGTGAGTTTAAACATGGATCAACCCCATGTATGAATGAAAAAAACCTGATTCTGAACTCTAAAGAGAAAAACACCACCTTACTCCGACAGGCACTTATGAAGTTCAGAAAGGAATTGTGTAGAAAGGGGAAAATGAGATTGTTTTCTTCTCCTATTGACTGGGGGCCAATAGTAGCAGCAGGATTTTGTGAGATAAGGAGTCCCAGATGACTATAGAAGGGAAAGAGTTCGAGTGGTCATTTATGGATGAAGAGATGGTGTAGTGAGAGGATGGCAAGAGCTATAAAACTGCTGCAACGCACACTATCAGCAAAAGAAGGACCCAAGTCCCCTTTAGCGTGTTCCAGGCTTGCTCAGCAAGGATATTGCACAGCAAGAGGAGGTGCATTAGAGCCAGCAGCTGATGGAGACTGACACACAGCAGCCACTGTAGGATGCTGACAGCTGTCAGCAGGTCCATAGATCCATTTGAAAAGGATAAAAACCAAAAATGGTTTCCCAGATTTTCTTTAGTCTGAAATACCTATTTTGTGGTTTCTTTTTCTCTTAATAATGTGATTCATTTGCAATTAGAAAAAAAATATTGTCTCCTTGCAGGACACAACTGAAAGAAAGTTCTAGAAAACCAGTAAAAACATTAAAATTGTGAAGATCAGTCTTTATGATACAGCAAATCAAATACCAAATAGTGTATTTCTACTTCACAGAAAGAAAGCAACATGGAGCTTGGAATTGTCATGCTGTCAGTGTTACCCTTATGTTACTTAACTCTCTCATGTGTGTTGAGCCTTTCTTCTAGAGTTTTTTCTAAAGATCTTGAATGAGAATATTTGTGGAAGATTCACTACTAGAAACCTGTATAATCTAGAAGTGTTTATTCATACATCAGCAAAAAAGAAAAAGGAGCACATAATAGGGGTGATGCTTCTGCCAGCCACGTATGTATGCAAATATAAAGTGCATCTGAAGCAACTTAAATCATCCATCTGAAGTTTGTATCTACTCTCTAGAGAGAACAACTGCAATAACAGGTTCCTTTGCCACACCCGATAAGATTTTTAAAACATCCACTTTGAGTCATAAAATGGTGATGCCTTTTTATACAACTTGATGGATTTTTATAAGTTTTTTTTCCAATTTAGTTACCCTTGTTAATATTCATAAAATTTATGAAAGAATGAATGAATGACTAAAATCTGCTTGTTAATAAAATACAAGTCAGCATAATTCTTAGCTAATTATTAGCCATTCATTCTACAGACTTGATACACAAAAGTATAAATAATTTTATTGATCATCCTGCCTACTTTCATTAGCTGTTCATATGTTGTTATAAAGAATGTGTTCAAATACCTGTCATGGCTCAACATGTCATTGTTGAGATGGACTCATCACCCCCACCTTCTCCAAATGCTCATTCTCCAAGTACTCCCAACCTCTTGTGGCTGCAAGCCCTTTTATAACCCTTCTGATAACAAGTGCCCACACCTGATTGGCCAATCAAAGACCACCTGTCCACAATTAACTTTGATCAGCTTGCTCTGTTGGTAAACTGGGGGGTCTTTTCTCAGGCCTTTCTGGCCTCCTCAACGGTCCACAGATGTTCACTCAAGGTTATTTGTCTGACTCACATTCTAATCCCTTGCACAAGCCGAGGTCTCCCACAACAAAGACCTCTGTGCAGTACTATCCAATTCTCTTTAAAGACAGATTTTCTAGAACTAGAAATATATTAAATCCTTCTGAAAATGTTTATATATGGAAACTGCCAAATTTACAAGTAAATGTGTGTCTTGTGCATTTCTTACATTAAAATTTTAGTGTGGCAGTGATAAATACATCCAGGGTTAATGAATTTTGTTAAGCATCACTAAAATGGCAATGCATTGGCTCAGTTACAGTTAAATCTGTGAACAACCATTATGTTAATGATGTCATTAGAGCTCTGTTCATTGAAATGTTACTTGAAAAGCTTTTTTCACAAAGCTCTTCACATTGTGAGAATGAGACAGCGCCTGAAAACATTCATCCTCAGACATAAGGAGCTGGGAATGATATAATGCAAGAGACAGATATCAGAACTCTGTTTACTTCTGAAGGTCTAGGTTCAGAGTGACATTAAGTGGCCCGTAAAAACATACGGGTTAGTTTTATGGCAAAGTCCAAATGAAGCATAAACACATTTCCAAACTGAGGAGTTTTATTTCATTCTAATTTTACGTGGTCCAGTGTTTGGTTCCTTACCAATATAACCTGGTGCTGGTACCTTCCATTCTGTCCCCTAATTTATCCCAACTACTTTAAGAGTTTCAGTATTATTTTAAAAACCCCAGCACCTAGGATGCCGTTATTGTACGGTGTATATAGCCATAATATTCCAGTCTGCCCCCTCTGTGTACAAAAATCGTGACTGCTTGCCTTTAGAGGTACACAAAAGTTGTTCAGAGAGAGGTGTTTTTGTATTTGTCACTTCTTGTCACTACACCTCTGAATACTTGACTGCTGTGTGCAATTCCCTCATTGGCAGCAAGACTGAAAAAAATCTCTCATTTTGCAGTCAGAGAGACAAACACAGCTCATTCTCATCGAAGTAAAGCAAAAATAGCCGAGGACATGAGATTTTAAAACTGGAAAAGTTACTTAATATTTTCAGTATTTCCTTCTCCTTTGCTCACCAGCTTACGGGACACCCCTGCCCCTACTGGTGTCCTGGGTTCAGCTAAGATAGAGTTAATTTTCACCAGAAGCTGGGAAGGTGGGGCACAGCCAGGATAGACAACAGAACCAGCCAATAGGATATTTGATAACATATGACATCAAGCCTGCTGTGTAAGGGCAGGGGGTGGGCTGGGTAAGGCAATGTCTCTGATGCGCACTGTCTGGTAGGTGTGGGTTTTAGGCAGTTCATTAGTGCTGGTTTTTTCTCCTCTTGCATTGTTCTATTAAATTCTCCTTATCTCAACCCATGAGGTTTTGCCTTTTTTTCCCTGTTCTCCTTCCCATCCCACCAAGAGGGGTGGGAAGAGGGGGGAGGTGAATGAGCAGCCACGTGGTGCTCAGCTCCTGTCTTTGTCTAAACCATGACAATTGGTTATTGAGTCTTCAGCAGCTTCCTCTTGTTGGTGATTCAATCTCACTCAGGCACCAGGAAAGCACCAGAATTTTTTTGCTGAGGACTCAGAAAAGACATGATGGTATACTATGTATATACTGAGGATACCATGAACCATGAGCTGCAAAAATGGAGATAAAATAGTTTATATAGCTATGGTATGTACTTGTAATATAACTAAGTTGTTTTAATTTTGCTATTGAAGGAAAGCTGTAAAAATCTACATAAAAACTTGCACATCTTGTGTCTTTTTCTCATCCCTACCCTGAGGTGTTTCTAAAAAGCAAAAGCAGGAATCATGACAGTGTAAGAAAATTGGTTCTCTCTAAGGTTTGGAGTCACTTCTTTAACACTTCGAAGGTCCACATCAGAAATGTTTTCTTAATCATTCTTAACCAGCATGGACAATCTGATCTTTGTCCATTACAGAGCCATTAAACCAGTTTCATATAACATCTGATCTTGTCTTTCACCAAGTGAAACTGGAAGCTCTATCAACCATTAAGACTTTTGGTTGCAATCTTTATACTAATCTTACTCAAACAGAATTTGGACACCAAACAAATTTAAGTATAAGTTTATTAACTGGATTGCAGGAATTTTAGTATCCTAGGCTTTCCTAGGTGCTCCTTCAGTTTTTCTTCTAATGTCACTGAAGTATAGGGAACTTACTCCTATCTGCCATATCATTTTTTTCCTGGTTTCTCCAAAGCCAAAAGGAATCTGCAGCATCATAAAGCAGCCTACACTGTGTTGCGTGTTATGCCCAGTCTGTCCTTGCCCTTTGGTATGCTTCATAAGAGGGTCTGCCCACCATGGGGGGTATGCTGTAGCCTATGATTTCAAGGATATAAACGTGTCATCCAAATGGACAAACCAGGGGGACTGGTAAAGTGTTGTATGACTGCATCTTCCTAAGTTGTCTTTTGTCACAGCTATTTTCAGCAAGCATCCTGATGTCTTATTAACCTGAATGGGGACTGCATTTGCTCCACCTTTATGAAAAACAGGGCCCACATTTACAAGCCCAGATGAGGTTTTAAGAAATTAAATTTGGCACTCAGAGTGGCTTATTTGTTTATTGGTGGAAATGTGCAGACTGAGAGTGTAACAGCAATATAAAATGTTACGTACAGATAAGCAGGCTAAATTGTGATTTTTATGAAATTCAGCAACCTCAGCTATGTAGCTTCTTTGGTCTCTGTGGTTGTTACAGGTGAATAGCCAATGGCAAAATCTGACTCATTAGCTCACCCTCTCTGTAAAATCTATATCTAGAATTATATGTGTGCTTACTTTTCTTTTCCTAATGTCTAAGTATAGTATTGCATTAATGCTAGGTACTCATAGGAATATAGGATAGTCTGATATTGGCAGCAATATACTGTATGCAGCTAGCATAGCAGTGATGAGTCAGGGCTACAGTCAATCAATACTGTATATTATTGTTTTTAGCATCGTAGCCATGATGCCACTTATTCTTCTGTACTTCTGTCAATGCTTATCTTATGCTCTCTAATTCATGAACTATTTTTTGTTAATAATTCCGTACTACAAAATTCATAGAAACCAACGAAAAACATACTGATCTTATTAGTTGTATATAAACTCAACAGAAAAATAATCCAAAAGTAATATGCTTCCTTTTTTTTTTTTTTTTTTTTTTTTCCTAAGCCTTTCTGGAGTGACATAGAAACTGCAAAAGGAACAGAAATCGCGCAAATCCTTATGTGTATTTGAACTATAAGATCCTCTTTTGCTCTGCGGCATTGAACTGGAAAACCAAAAGCCCAATCATCTTCAAGAGATTTTTTTTTTTCACCACATAGTGAAAGGTAGAGGAGAGATAAGTGCAGAGCTGGTGTGGTACAAGGCAGCTCTGTGCAGAGACGTGTTTCTCCTTGTTACCAGAAAGATGCAATGCCTACTTCCCGCTAGTGCTCATTAGTGTGGTCATAGAGCCATGTTGAAATGACTATTTAACTTCTAGCCTGGTGTTCATAGTCAGGTCTAGCACCTGCAATACTTCTGATGCTGATGAATCCATAGATATTCAGCTTTTGGGGATTTCTATAGAAGCAACCCCGTAATTTTCAAGATTAAGAGCTTCAACTAGACACAGCAGCATTCTTTTGCTGTGGCGTTTAGGAACCTCAATTTAATTGAGGTATTAACCCACTTCTGAGCCATGCAGAAACTTCAGCCTGAATGTTATGAAAGGTGAGCCTGCATTAATTTCTGCTGATAAATTATTCTAGTTACTACCATTTGAGTTCAACTGCAATCCCAATACTTGAGTGAGATTCAGATAGGAATAGAATCATAGAATTGTCAGGGTTGGAAGGGACCTTAAAGATCATCCAGTTCCAACCCCTCTGCCATGGGCAGGGACATCTCCCACTAGATCAGGTTTATTGCAATATGAAGTCCTACCCCCACACCCTCACCTTGTTTCATGAGAATTGGACACAAAAGTAGTAGTTTGGCTCCTGTTTCAGAGCATAAGCCACCAATTAGTTTTTCAGAACCTAAATTACCACAGTGAGAAAATGCTCAGTAGGTATGTCCCTCTCAGGCTGCTAGTCTGGGTCCTGAGGGTAAGGTGCTGGCCTTGCCGTGATGAAGCCTGAGTTTAGCTTCTTTTCATGTTAGCAGTCACTGTGATGATCTTGAGTAAATGCCTCTGTCCTTTAGTTATTATGTCTATTAAGTATAGCTAATGATCCTCACCCCCTTCAGTAGAGTGGGTGGATAAACATATGTGAGAGAGTCTAAACTGTAGAGCTAGATCATTTTATTATGTCAAAGAAGTTATATATTCAAGGACCAGAAACCACAACCCCTTCAGTGTCTTTTAGGAAAGAGATAAACGAGAAGGAGAAGAAAGCCCTCCTCTCCTGGATCTTTGTACAATGCATCTCTGTATGATCCTGTCCCGCTGAAGGCAAAATCCTCATGGACCACAGGGAACTGGGATTTGTCTCAGGATTTTTAACATAACAGTAGAGTTCACAGACCTGACCTAATACTGAAGTCTAAAGCCCTAGTGAAACAAGAGCAGCAGCCTGCAGCTACCCTTGTTTAAAGAAAAAAAAGAAGGTAAAAAAAAAAAAAGGATGAAAGAATGAGGATGATGAAGGAGGAAGTATACTCAGAATGAGCAAAAGGAGAGTGCCCAAAAGATCCTACTTTGGGGGTTGGACTAGATGATCTTTCTAGGTCCCTTCCAACCCCTAATATTCTATGATTCTATGATTCTACTCAAAAGATTTAGGCTGTACACAATACAGATATAACTTACTAAAAGACAGGCTTTCTTGTGAGATGTCTTGTACTTCCCAGTTCTTACTGAGATGGAAATACTCTAAGGACAGTCTTTCATGTGTTGCAGTATTTTGTCTTTTCTCTACCTGGGAGTCAGAGCAGGAAATATACAGCAGCAAAGCAATCATTACAGAGTCACAGTAATAACAATATTAATATTAATAACAATATTATTAATAATAATAATTAAAAAGAATTCCTGTAGCAAAGCTTTCTTTGAAAGACCTGTTCACATTACGCACTGTAACCCCCCTGAAGAAGCTGCAAATGTTGCAGTGCTGTATTCTGTTGTCACTGAACTTTGTGTGTCAGAAAGTCCCATCCCATAGGAGAAGGCTGTTAGCTGTAGGCTTACTTTTTCTTACGACATCTTCTTCCTTTAATCTAAATTTCCAAATTCTGCTCAAAGAATGTTTCCAGGGGTGCAGGCAGTATAGATATATTGTTCCTTTTTATACAGAGAAAAGATTAATACTTGAGTTGATGCGAATAATGCAGCCCTTTCAGCAAAGCAGGGTTAGTAATGTGCCTTTCCATTAGTCAACAGAAATAAAGGACACAAAGAGCAGTCATCAACCGGAGATGTGACATGGAGTGTGCTAGCCTTCTCTTCTGGGCTGTTGCACAGGCCTTCAGGCAGCTGTTGTGAATGTAGATGAGCAGATGGGACCATGACCCCAGATCATGTCCCACACCAGGAAATGCACACCTATGGATTAAGGAGAGTAAATAGAAAAAAAGCATTATCACCTGCATCCAACAGCAGGGAAGAATTTGGTATTTGCTGAGAAACTTTTGGAGAGAGCTGGAAATCCGAAGATAAGAAGTCTCCACCACCAGGACACTCATTTAGTCTGATGTCTCATGAACAAGGTAAATTCTAGGGCTGAGAAAGGAGCCAATGGACTGTAAGGGATTCATGAAAGATACCTGTGGCAGCATGGCTTAAATAAACTATTTCTCAGAGATTGGTCTTTCTGTAGCTGGAACAGCTGCTTTACTTGAAAGAGGAGTTAAACTTATGTAGCACATTTCAAAAAAGGAAACAGATCAAATAGTCTTTGCACCACACTCATGAAGGTGTGTCTTTTATTGTAATTCCAAGAATTATAATAAGAATTTCCAACTCATTTGACACGGCAGTGCATTGAAACTCTGCACAGCATATAAAGCAGCAATACCTCAATGATATTCTGCTCACACTATGTGCTTCTGCCTATTAAAGGGTAGTATTATAAAGAACAAGTATATGATTTCAGATCATTTTTGACTCCTGAGAACATTGCAGACCTCTTGACTAACGCAGGTGACCTTTTTTCTTTGATCCACAAGTAGGCAGATAGTAAACAATGTGATATCACAAGTCATAGAGAATAGAAAGGAACTACTTTATCAACATACAGAATCTAAACAGAGCCAAGAGATCATTTATATACTCATACTTTTCCTTCAGATCAACTCATTCACTCCGAGCAGGAGGATTTGACCCTAAAGAGCAAAATAAAATTATCCACAAGATTTTTTTTCATTTCAGATACTTTCAACTTTCTTTCCAGCCCACCTTTCTTTCACTGACCATAATTTTCATGCTGGCCAAAGGAGGTCTTTCAAAAGGGGTGTATAAACTTTCTTGATTTTATACTGTGGAGACAAAATAGGAGTCTGAGAAACGTCCCTGATTTATTGATGCCATTGCACTAACATCTTTCACAGCAAGAATTAGTAGCCTGGGATAAGCTAGTGCTGTTTTTAGCCAGATGCTTAAGGATCCTCATTTAATCCATGCTTTATTCTTAGTTTTGCTTAGTCAACCACAATTTAATGGTAACAGCACAAAACGAAATTTTAATGACATATATAGTTGTATTATATAATAATTTACACAATAAAAAGTCCCAATTTTGAGATTGGAGAGCAATTTTCTATTCTCCTTTGCAAGGATAGTTTTCTAATCAGCAATCAGAGGAATGATCATAAGCAGGGGAATGGAATAGTCATAGTTTGCCTTTTTGTCCACACCCCCCTATTCTTTCCTTGTCAAGTTGCTCACCTTAGTACATCAGGTTCACTTACCTCTTAACATTTTTCACAGAAGAGAGAAAATAGTTCAATTTTTCCTAAGAAGGTCAGTTTCCTGGCATAGTAATCATTTTTACAACAATATCAGCTTTTGTGTCTGTGCATCATAGACTAATCTGTGAGAAGTAATGGACGAGAGGAAAGTTCCAAGAATCCCTGTGTAATTATGGAGTGGTATAAATGTATGCTTACACCAGTGCCAAAAATTTCAGCATATTCTTTTTAAATGTTTTACATGAAAAGCAGTTCAGTACTGTTCATTTGCTTAAGATTTTTGTTCAGAGGCGGCACATGAAGCAACTTATTCACATGGGTACATTTATGGATTCCAGTTTCGTTTATGACCTCTGCTAAGGATTGTCTTGGTGGTGGTGGTGACAATCCAGACATCTTTCTTGCCCTACTGCAGATCCAAAATGGGCAGAGTTGTGTATTGGGCTTTGTGTTTTGGGGACGTTCAGCTAATTAGTGGGTTCAATTTGGAAAACAAAACACACTTTCCTTCTTAAATTTACTAGTGTTCACAAGGGTGTTTATAACTCTCTACCATTAAGCACATGCATAAATCTTATTTAAGTCAGTCTACTTAGGTAAGTGTGCCTTGCTGAGGAAGGACAGAATTATACCACAGTTAAAGATAGGAGAAGTGCAGTGATTTGTGACAAATGCCTTTCGGTCTGCCAGCTTTTTTCTCTTTCCAAAGAGCACTGCTGCAAGTAGCTGGAAGGACTTTTTCATCACCGATTCTTTGGGTCGCCTCCAATGCTATTATCCACTGGGGTAACTCCTGATGCAATACATCTTGGACAGCTTCTAGTCTCAGCAAGCAGGTGTACAGAAGTTGCTCATATTTAACAGAGTCTAACCTGATACTGAACTTTTTTTGGTTTTTTTCTTTCTTTTTTGTTTAGCTGTTAATCATGGATTTGTAAATGTACTTTGAAATAGTTTCACAGTAGCCAAATAAGCATGAATCAGCGAGTTCATTTGTGATTCAGGAAGGAGGCTCTAAAGCTTTTGCAATCACTCAAAAGCAATAGAGTGCTCCTTCCACTGTCAGTATTTCACACAGTTCAGTCAGGAACTATGGTTGCAAAGAGCGTTGAATTATGGATCTTTTCCAACAACAGGGTCATTTTTTGGAGCTGTTGGCCACATGAGTCCAGAGAAGGATATTTAACTGATTTTTCACAAGCGAGTTAATGGGTGAAGGGCACAACTGTAACGTTAAACTTTCAGACACTAGGCAACCCTTTAATGATGCCCATTGTCCATGCAAATTTTGACCCCTTGGATCCTCAAGAATATGATCATTCAGAAAGAAAGAGAAAAAAAGAGGGTGCCTGTTGAAGCAAACACAGAGTATGGTACTAAAAAATAGAAGATGAAATGAAGAGGGTTAGCATTTCTGAACTGTGATTATTGATGTGCAAATCAGGCAATGAAATGAGCTATTGTCCCCTCTGAGCCATCAAGGTCTTGACTGCCCAGATAAGTATCTTCAGACAACAGTCACTTTTGGCGAGTAACTCCCAATAGTAAATCGTGTGGAAAATTTTGTTTCTACAAATAAGTTCTCAGATGTTCTACAAAATGAACAACAGAATAAAAGTAATTCAGAAGCATGATTAATTAAAAAAATCTATATTGGAAAGAGAGAATTTGGAGAGAAGCTGCAAAATCATGACTGAGGATGCTGTGAAATCTGCAGTTTAATCCTCATAGAAAAGAGAGGAAAAAGGAAAAGGAAATTATGTATTAGGGAATGTATGCCATAGATATTTAGCAAAACCTGTGAAGGGACATAGCTATTGTGGGATGAGAAACTGGCTGATAGCTAAAGAACTTGTGCTAGCAAGTCTGACGTATGGACATGGATATGTGGTACAAATTAGGGGTCTTTTTGTCAAAGTCTTACGAAGGTTTTGGACACTAAAGTATCTATGGTATTGGTTTTAGGTGTCAGTATAAGTGTTGATTCCTCGGATTGATTGTGTGCTAATGGCATTGATCTGCTCTAAGTTGCATATCCCTGTAGGTTGCACTGGGACACTGACAGAATTTGGTTTCATTGCGGCAGTATTACTTTCAGAGTCCCTTGGTGTAAAGGGAAATCTCCAGTACACCAGGTCCCTTTTGGATCTGCAATATAATTCTTTGTTCCTAGGTATCACTTACTTAAATGTCAAAGTTGTTTATTTTTCACAGATACCGACATGAAACTAACTGGCATATCTTAGAATGTTTTTCTAAAGAAATTGCCACAAAATTTCAATAAAATAAAATTAAGAGCAGATTGCTTGTAGGTTAGCGAGAGTTTCGTGAGAAATGGTAAGTTGAAATTGGTCATTTTCATGACAATTTTCAGAAAAAAAAAAAAAGCATCTATGTAATCTATTCATCTATCTATCCCTCCAGAAAAGAGAGAGAGAGAGAAGTGATGGGGAAAATACATAAGAATGTATGTTTATACATGCGTATGAATATTTGTAAATACACACCAGCAATATCAAGTAAATACAGGGATAGTAGGAGTCATTTGACACACTGGTGCAGTCAGATCAGGAAAAGGGTTGCGATTAGCCCTTTTCTGCTTTCCCTGTTGTATATAGTGCTTCAGCAGCCAGGATTGCTGCCAGCGTAAGTTGGACAGGCCAGGTTGATGTTCGAAGTTACAGATGCTTTCTTGGGTTGCCTGGGGGGTAGTTCTGCAACCCGCAGCTGTCAAGGGTATCTGGAGCAGCCACAGTGTTGAGTGCTATCATTTCCCACTGTGCAAAGTGAGCTGGAGTTTACATGGGAAGACCTTCAGTTTGGTTGTCTCTGGTTGACATGTGAGGTGTTATAGACCTGGAAAAATATTTGTGAATGTGGAAGTGTGTGTATATGCAGATGAGTGGGTTAGGAATTTTTTCTCCTACAGAAGTCCTCTCTAGTTCATTACTACCCTCCACACTTCATAATAATCCCTTTTCATGGTATTAGGGAATCACTAGATCACAGAGGAGCATTGTGGCTTCATTTCCAGTGTGGCAATGTAAAATGCCTGATAGAGTTACCTCACTGGCTAAATAACTGCAGTTGCCACAGGGGTCCTGGGGTAGGAAATGTGAGTCCCACTGGTCATCTGAGGCCCAGAGCCACCTGCCAGGTTGCATCCTGTGCAGAGCTAGTGCTCAGGGGTCACTCTTCCTACTAGGACAAATGAATACAGGCACTGCCATGCAGTAGGAAACAATTTCTTACGCTAACCTCATTGAACACTATGTGATTTATTTTTTTTTTGTCCTGAGTTTCCACATCCAAATCACTCCGCCATGTATTTTTCAGTATCAAAAAAGATATACTTGTGGTTATTTTCTTGATTACTGTGTTCAGTTCCTGAGAACCAAAATGAGCATTGACTTAGTGTCATGCTCCAGTCATAGACCAGAGCGAGATTTTGCTTGTATTCTCGGGAACAGAATTAAGACTCAAAATGGAGTCAAGCACCAATGACTTTATCTGCCCAACAACAAGTTTGCAAAGCAGGGAGAGACAGATAGAAAGAAAAGGGTCAGTTGCAACAGCTACCACCATGGATCTGTGGCGTCCCATCAGTCCAATTCGTTTCCAAGTCCTGTGGGAGAACTCTCGGTCTGATGCCAGTTGTTCCTGCTCTTTTATTGGGTTGTCCAGTTGAGTAGTCATCCTTCCTTGAAAAACTACTTAGTATATTCCAGGAGCTGTCTTACACCTGCCACTTAGCAGCGGCATGCATGCCCAATACTGTCTCTGAAGGGTCTTAGGTGGTCTTCAGGGGTCTCTGGACGCCTCAGTCTTCCAAGCCCTGGGTCTGGGCACAAGCACAGGGGTTAGGTTGCAGTTCTCAGAATTAGCTCTGTATTCAAGTTTGTAAGAAAACAGGAACTTCTAGCCTTGTGGTTCAGTCGTCGCTCGGTTTGTGCTTCGATGTCTGCCCACATTGGTGCAGCAATGTTGAGACAAACAACACACAGTCTCTGACATCGTCTCTGACACTCAGACTTCCATCAGGTTTTGCCTACTTTTTCATGGAAACCAAAATACAGATTTGTTTAGTTGTAGTATTTTGTTTATTTTTTACTTTTCCTGCTCTCACCTTCTAAATACTGTTAGAGAAAAGTCTGGATACGCTTCAAAGTCAAGGAGCACGTAAAGTTCACTGTGATAAATTACATGTTGTGGGAAAACCTGTGAAGGATAAAAATCTATGGGCCCTCTTCTGTCAGAAATTTGTGTGCATGTGGGTAGGTTTGTAAGCACATTCCTGATATTTATCCCCTTCATAATCTGCACTCATTAACCTATGTGTACACATTTTTATTTGGATAATCACCATTAAGATATTAATTTTATGTCACTCGACTCTGGCTAGACTTTGCAAAAGACTCTAAAGAAACAATCTGCAAATTACACTGAAATTCAAAAGGGTGTGGGCACATAACTGGTTTAGGCAGCAGTGAAAACACAGTTGACACATGTACGTTCACAATAACCTAAAATATTGATACAGCAGGAATTCCTATGTCAATGAATGAAAAAGCATTATGGTAATTAGGGCAATTGTACAGTTCAGAAGACTTATGCAAAGGAGTTGTATGCAATGTAACCACATTCCCTGTACTGTTTTATTAGAGAGGAAAAGTTCACTGCTATGACATCTGAAGAAGACCACAAAGACCCTTTCCTGAAGACTGTAATGAGAACTGGTTACATTTCTACCAAGTTCCAGATTCTCATTACAAGCTTTTTAATGAGAAGGGATTAATTTTCTGCCATTTTCCTATCTCATTACTACTCAGTCAAGGGAATGAGATATCAGAAGTTTAATGCCTAATTTATATTCAATGAATCTAAGTAGTGAGCTGCACTCTTTTGACCTTTTCAATATTTTATACTTTGATTGGGTGGTCACTTGACTCCTCCATTGTTTATAGCCTGATTATAGTAGCATATAATAGACAAAAATGGAGCTGCTATCCAATCAAAACTGCAAAATAACAGAAAGGTCAATTTAATACCATACACATGCATCAGTTCAAGAATATATACAACATTAAGCTTTGGAAATCTTCTTGTCGGAACTACAGGAATGAAAATTACACTCCAGTCCATGTGATCAACCTTATGACCAGAACTGGGGATTAGAAGAAACCAGAAATATTCTGCAGTGTCTGGAGTTGCTTTTGCTTTCTCCTTAAGTACTCACTTAAACCTGTGAGGAATAGGGTAAAGATTTACAAAAGCACTTTGTCATGTTTTGCAGGTAACTTACTATTACTTTGCACAAAGGCCAATGATTGCATAAGCAGCAAGATGATGAAGGATCAGGTCCATTGTACTGCCAGTAGTTAGCACTTCTTAAAATGTTCATTAAATATCTATGTGAAATATTTTAATAGATTTTTATAAGACTAGTATAGTAAAAATGAGATGATATAAGGATCAGTTGGGAAATTTTGAATCCATGGAAAATTGAACTGTAATGCCAGACTATTAAAACAAAGGCACCCACAAACAAAATTACCAAGACTATATGATGCATTTCTGGTACATCACTTAAATTGACTTAGCTAAGCAATCAGATCTCTGGAACAAATTTTCTCTGAAGCGCATACCTTAAAAAGTTCACAAAGGAATGAAACTTCTTATCTGTTAGCTTCTTTCAGTTTCATTGTAGACCAAAGATACCAAAAACCCTACAACCTGCAAAGAACTGGACCTTCAAAATGCAATATATAATTTATCTCTTGCTAAAAGTGGATTGAGTGCAAATTTATGGCTACAAAGATATTTTGACATTACTTAATTTGGAGTCACTTGCAGAAGTGATGAAATTTAAAATTAGTAGAAAAGCATTCAGAAGAGACTAGTTAAAAAAAACAGTAATCCATTTGTTTTTGTGTGAAGCCTTCTTTCTATTTTTTAAATTAACAGAGCCTATTTACAGAACTCAGATAATTATTCTTTTAAACCTGACTAAATAATTAACTTCTGTCTAGAAAATACCACTTAATTACTGGAAAGAAATATAATTGATCTTCTGTAACTCTCTATATAATAAACATACTATTCATTCCTTAACTATTAATTCTCAAAACCCACATTCAACAGTCAGTTATAATTAATTTTCCATACAATACATGTCTTATTAAATGTAAATGAAATCCAATTTGAGACCCATCGTTTAAAGTATTAGTCAGGATGTCATTGCTGGACTGCCCCAAAGAAACATCATTTTATACAGTTTGTGAGGCCAGAGGGAGAAATAACGGTTTGGGTAATGAGGGCACTATCAGACCCGTGCCATTTTAACTGAAGGAAAAATTAATATATGAGATCCTTGCAAGACAGATTAGAAAGAAGAAAGTGACAAAAGTAATAATGTGAATACTGAAGGGACTCTCACCTTAAATGAGCCCGGTCAAATACATTTTCAGCCTCAATGATAACCAACTGAAATACAAGAAACAGAAGATAACATGCCCACTTCAGTACAAGCAATATAGAAGTCATTACTGCAGAATGTGGTGGAGTAAGTCACCATACCAAACAGTATACGATTATGTCCCTCATGCATAAAGCCAGTGAAGTGTCAGGGATCAGAAGTTATTTCAATTTCCGGAAAAGAATTACTCTACAAATATCCATCTAGTAAAGCAAAAATATTTCGCATTTATCATTATGAAAGGACTTCAGATGGAGTGTATGCATGATGTAGCAGGTGAGAGCAGAATGTTATTGGGCAGGTGGTAAACCAACAGATTAGAAAAATAGGTCTGAGTACCACTCAGAACATGTGTTTTGCTAAAGCTTGGTAATAAATTTTAAGACAACACGGCTGACTTTCTTGCAATGTTCTTTGCCTTTCTATCATAGAAAACTCTTACCATTAAGCTGAAGTGATGCTTTCAATAGATTAGACGTGGTTACGTCAGCATATAGTACACACAATAAATTAAAAGGAAAAACACTTAACATGGTCCTTACATATGGTTGTTATGGGTTAATAATGGATATCTGTTGAGAGTATAGTCATATTTTGAGACTTTCTTTTATTAGACAAAATACGCAGGAAAAGGCGATGAAGCAACAATTAATTATCTAGGGTAACTGGTAATATTCTGAAGGGTGATTACTATATAAGTTACAGTTATTCAGTTCATTAATCATTATATGCATAAATTCCTGACACAGGTGCATTTGATTTATGCCTGGTTTACCACTTGGTTTGATATGTCATGTCATACTTAGCAGTATCGATAATGTATGTAGACATACATAAATGTATAATCACTTTATAGATAGGATCATAGAAACATTTGGGTTGGAAAAGGCCTTTAAGATCATTAAGTCCAACTGTAGACAAATATATGATGAAATCAATCTTAATTTTTGTTAAATATTAAACTCTCTACAGTAGTTGCTACATAAATTTAAAAAAAAACCAAACAAAAAAACCCAACCAAACCAAGCTCTTTTTCTTCATTCTGTTAACTCTCTCAGTTGTGTTTAGCTAGTTTTCTTCTGATGCTTCCAGTTCCCTGTGCTGGCAATGGCGGTTAAAGACACTTTGGGCTTTGAAAGTCGGAGTCATATCTTACAAGTTTTCAAAGGGTCTAAGCCATCTAAGAGTCCCAAGTCCCATTTTCAGAAATGAATTGGGCATTTGAGTCAACAACCCTCAGGGTAGTCTTGCAATCACAGATACTTGAGCCAGCTATAAACTGACTAGCTCAGGTACTGAAAGCAGCCTAGTTGTGGCACCACTGAGTTTACTGCATCTTATATTAAGTCCTATGTTCCTCTGAGGACTTGGGTTTACAAACATACTCCAATTTTGGAAATGGAATTTGGGCTTCTGAATCACTTAGGTGTCTTCATGAATATTCTTTATCCCTAGACACCTTACTTTTTCTGCTGTGTTGTTGTTGGGCATCAACAATACATTTTTCCATGGACACTTTCTGTTCATAGTCTTTTTCAGAGCAATTATATAGCATCATAGGGTGAACACATCTGCTGCACTTTCTGCAGAAGAATGTAAAAGAATTCACTGAAGACTCGCCAAGGACTCCAGTGAGCTCTCCATGAAGACATTTGCTGTTTTCTGCTTTTGTGCCATACTGTGAAAGCTAGGAAAATAAAATACAGTTGTCCTTTACCTCTCAGCTAGGTTCTTATGCTCTGGTGCCAGGCTACTTTGTACAGTATTTTTTTTCCTTGTGTAGAGGTCAAAGATGTTTTATTTAATTAGGTTTATTTGATCAAAATTAATTCGGTTTTCAATTGTTCTCCAGTGATCAGAAAGTAACATAAGAAGTAGGAAGCAAAACACATTCCTTTGGGTATTCCTGGGGAATATACACCTGTCATTGAACTAGCTGATTTGCAGATTTCATTTCTGTTGCACATAAAATCACAGCTTGGGAATTTTATTTTCTTTCATTTTTAGGCAGTAAATAACTTAGCGCATGCAACAAAGGAAGCTGCAATGACAGAAGAAGGAATAACAGAACAACATATTAAGGATGAACAAAACAAAACAAAACAAAGTTCTGATGGATGTTTAAAGGATGGGCTCTTTCCGCTAGTCTCAGCTGACCAGCAGAGCATGCAGTCTTGCTCCTCAGCTATGGCTAAATTTCCATGTCCTTTCAGCAGCATACTATCTTACAAAGCTCTTAGCACAGTAAGCCCTATGTAAAACTCTTGGCTGCTTTCAATTACTGACAAAATTCTACAATGCTCTTTGTATCTTTTACTTGTTCCATTTGAAACCTTCTTCAGCACAGGGGAAAAAAAAAAATAAAAAAAATCAGTCTATACCTATGAGACCTAGGTTAACTTTCATCTCCTCCAAAAAAACCAATCCAATCCCAACCAACCAATAAACAACCCAGCTCCAGGATGGCAAAGCTGGGATTCATTAGCATTAATGATATAAAACTTTTCGTGCATCTCCATTTTCTTTCACTGGACTTTTGCCCATAGCTTCTGCCAACTCTTTTTTTCATGTATTTTTCAGCACTTGGTGATTTTCATAAACTCCAATGATCTGTAATAAACAGATTGCCTGAATCTCAGCTTTAAATTATTAAAAGTAATTTTCTCCCTTTTATACTTTTTTTTTTTTGAGAACAGCTCCAGAACATGAACTAGTGATTTTAAAACACAAACAACATCAATTTGATAATAATTCCTGCTTTAAAAATTTAATTCTATTTTTTTCACCAAACTCACAATTTTTGACTTCATAATTTGTTGGACAATAAAATGTATTATTTTTTAACTCTTTTTGTATGGACTTTACCCCTTCTTTCTCCACTTGTCCATCCTGCCTTTTTAGAGTGGTGCACTGACTTGACAAGCCATGTGCCATTTGTCTCTCTCCCTTGTCATTTCAACAACTTTTTAAACTGCTTGGCATCTAAAGTGGCAGGAAGTATATCAACAGTTAGGTCTAGCAGGTAGAGCAGATGTTATGTTAGGGAAACTATATTTTACCCATCTCAGTTCTACAGAATCACATTCTGTCAGTACTTTAATTTTAACGGTTTCATCTTTCTGCTCTTACCTTTTCTCAAAGTATTACTGCATATGCTCCTTCTCTTCCTCCCGTGTCCCTGAGATATTAACATAGGTCCATACATGGATACGGTAGTATCTGCAGTGTCCCATGGAGATTTTTGTTCCAGGACTTCTCTGTTCCAGGATTGTCTCTGGACTGCTTTCTAGGTATGCTACACCTCATAAAGTGCTCTAAAGTCTCATCTTCGCTTTTGATTCCTATGATGAATCATTTTGTGATTCGGGTGGAAAAAAAAAATAATGTCAAACTTACACACACTGAAGAAGTTTCATATTGTTTCAATGCTGTTTTGAAAAGAAATGGATAGAGAAGGAGAGAAAGGATTGTCTTCACCAAGTAAGCCCTTCGTTTTAAATTATTTCTGTCAATTAGGAACATTTTTCTATCAGATGCATTTTATGGAAAGTTAGATGAGTGCATTACACCCACCAAAGTAACTCCTGAACACGTTTTTCAAACAGAGAACAGGGAATCTCGTCTGAGTGAACAATCCTCTTGCAACTGGCTTTTGTAACGACAGCCACGAGATATTAAAGATTTGTCACACTACAAATTATTCATCTGAGATTAGAATTGGTCCCTCAGTGCTGTGTGATCTGAAAATGTGTATGCCCAATCAATTATCTTCATACACATACAAAATTAAATTTACACAAACTATCTAGTCATACACACATCCAATAATAAGCCTGGGTCTTTGATACTTTTATATAGACACTTAACAACTTCCAGCACTGCAAGATCTTATTTTTCTGTCCTCAGTCCCAATTCTGATACTGCTGTGCATGGAAACCAGCATTAGAAATGTAGAGAAGCTCTTGAATAAGCTCTGTGTTATTCATGTGGGCTGGGATCCCAGAGCAAAGGCTGAACTTTTGGTGTTCTCAAATAGAGTAGAAAAGGGAGTATTAATTCTGACATACATGGTAAAGTAAAAGCAATAAGGGGCGGAGCATGGTAAAAGATTAGGTTCCTACGTTAACTGCAGCTGTTGGGTGCAGAAGCAATCTTGGACCTCCTTTACTTCTTAGAGGCCACTACTAACTGTTACAGGAGCATCATGCTTTGTGCCTTTCTCACTTGACACTTGGACAAAGAGAGCTATGCACACTGTGCAAATAAAGTGGTGCTTGGTTAATACTCTAAGAGTTGTAGCCTTGGGAAAGTGTTTGGACCATTTAGGATCAGTGCATCATGTCACTCCAAATACTTCTTTTCCACAGGAGCATTAAGTATTCTCCTGTGTTCATCACCATGCCACATCAGACCCACAAATATATTCAAAGGATGGTCTTGCCTTTGGCTGCCAGCAAAGAGAAATGCATTAGTTGGAAAACAATCACCAAGCAGTAAAACTTCCTGGAGGACAAGCAGTTCTGTTGACATCTTCTGAAGTAAGCTGTCTTGGGAACATGCTGTGGTTGGTTCATGTAACATCTTCCTTACCTGAAATAGCATTTGGTGAAGGTGAGGTCTGGTCTTCCAGGATTATATTCTTTCCTATATTTAAAATATCCTTCACTACAAAATAATGTAATTTGCAGTGTCTTAATAATGTCCAGATTCACCATCATGAAAATAATGATGCTGAAAGAAAAAACGAAACAGAACAAGTCACTACCTAGATCCAGAAGAACTAGGTAAAAGAGTAGGGAGGATCAATGTAGAAATGCAAGGAAAATGAAGAATTTGGAATATATGACAAGAAAAAAGCAGACAGTAGAGATGGGGAAAAAAAAAGAGATGAAGAATTTAAGATGTGAGGAGGTGAAGGAGACATCCAGCAGAGAGTGTTTGACTGACTCCATTTAACTACATTTGTAAGTTACTTGGCCCTTCAAGGAGCACAAAGCACCCTTGAGTATGAATTATATAAGAAGCCTGAGAAGCTTGTCTGAGGATAAAGTTGATTATTCACCTATTCATTTTCATTTAAACATGTGACTGGAAATGTTCACAGAAAATGGATATGAATAAGCTAGTTGTACTTTTATGTTTGGGTCTGTTTGACTGAAGAATTGAAGTGTTTACTTATTCCTGAGTTTATATAAGTTTTGCATAAAGCAGGATGATCAGAAGAGCGTAATAGTTGAGGGCAGAAAAAGACATCCATGGATTCCAGTGGAAATGGTTTATATATTTTAAATAATGGTTGGTGTGCAAACACACATATCTTTTGTACTCAATGACCATGACAGACATTTGACTGGGAGGAACACAAGAAGCATCAGTACACTGTTCAACAGTTACCATTCCACTTGCATTCCTACTGATTTTACACTGGAAAAAAAAATCAGAATTCCAGACAGCATAGGTTCAAAGCAAAGCATTCAGTGATGTCTCCAGCTTTAGACAAAGAAAGGTCACTTTCCAGTGTAAGTCCCAGGAGAGGAGGTCTGAATTTCAGAGGGAAAAAGTATCATAAGATTTTGTGATGACATATAGAGTTTGTCATCATATGAGCAAAACTTGATTGGTCAGAAATAATGAGAAAGTAGCACTTTGATCCAAACATCCTTGAACATTGAGAAAGTTTTTTTCTTGAACCCAGTTACAATTGTGGCTTGCAATTCACATCGGAGCCCTTGTAGAAGCACCTTCCTGCTTTTTAGGTGAGGCATCAGGCCTCCTCACAGGCAGGCAGCAGACCTTGGCTGCCACTAATCAGCTGACAAAGCTGAGCGAAGAAGGCATTGCAGTGCTCTTTGTGACCCATGACTCTAGAGTAATTAAAATCAAATACATCTTCAGGTACACATTAGAGCAGACATAAAGATACTTTAAGTTTAAGGAGCTGTCACCTGTCAAAGAAAATAGCATCATCTGTATTTGATTCCTACAGTATCATTTAACTATCACGAAAGAGGGACACAGGCATTGATTCTGCATTTGAAGATACCTTTTCTAAATAACATTTAGGAACATAGATTTTCATGTCACTTTACCCCAGCACAGACCAAGACAAGGTCAGGACCATTAGTAATGATTTCCCATTGCTTCTTTGCACAGTTTACAAAATATCACAAACATAAATCTAAAATGCATATCATTAATTATTTTCTCTGTTCTAGGCTTTGATAATTCCAATAAAATGTGATATATTAATTATAAAAGTCTAAGTATTTTGGAACAAATGACTGCAGCTGCATGCTACTGAATTTTAAGACTGTCTCAGTCTAGATCTGGATCTGGGTGTGCATGTTCTAATCCTCTCACCTACACACTGTGTATCCTATACACTGTGTATAGTGTTAACTGCTGCTAGTCTCAGCCCAGCAAGGTGACATTATCTGCTGCAAAATGCCATCCAGTAATGAGAAAACTTTAGCTGGCCTGCTTCTAAACTTTAGGGTGGTGACAAATAAGCTTTCCAAAACTATTGACAACTGTATAGATTCTCCATTTACATTACCCGTATTTTAAAGCTGTGTCACCAGGAATCAGCTCATCAAATTCATTCCCAGCTGCAAGGTGATGGTGCATTGACAATACCTGGTTAGCTTCCCAGCCTGCTTTTCTGAAAGACGCAAGTCTTCTCAAGAGAATAAAACGCAGACGCTCTTGAAGAAAGAAGCAGAATATATCAGTCAAATGATACCATGCTTCTCTTCTTTTGTATTTCAGGGAATACTGAATTAAGCTTCTATGCTCTTTAAATTGCAGTTTTCACAAAGGCAGTCTGGAATCAGTAAATATCTAAATGCTCGAACTAGCTTATTCAAGTTTCCTTTTGGGTATTCACCTCGATATCACCCATATTATGCATTTAGAAGTGAGCCTGATTGCTGCATTCTGAGCTGTTTCTTTTTTTCCGTGCCTTCCCAGATTTTTTTTTCTCTGCAATACTAGGATACAGAGGAAAATGTAAAGCAAATAGTTTTGTTCAATCAGAACTCAGATATCATCTGATTTTGACCTGAATGCTCCCCTTCGTATCTGCTGGCAACATTTAGTAGCAATGGAAACCCGAGTGAGAAACAATGCCTAATCACAATACGAGTAATACTCCTTAACTCTTGTGTAGATTGCTATCTTACTTCTTCATTAGCTACCACTCATCAGAACAAAGATGGATCGTCTTAGTCACAGAAAGACCTCACAGACTGAAGAGACTGAGGCAAGAAGAAGTTATTTGCAGCAACAGAGCTGAGGTTCCAGCAGCAACAAACTTACTGCTTTTCCTGGCTAGTAGATTTCCTGATATACACTTATCACACCATCTCCCATCCTCTGCCCTACGTACATTTTCTTCAAGGAAAAGAGACATGAGTAAGTGTGATTACATTCCATTTTTGCACTGTAAATATTAGGACCACAGATAAAGGTATCTCCTTCTGACTCAAGAAAGGGGGCAAAAAAGCCAGTCAGGGAGCAGTCCACAGAGACCATGGGATGAAGCAGGATGGTGGTTGGATCCAGATTTCCAACAGGGGAGCTTTACTCTCACCGAGGAGTTAGGGTACTGATCTCAGATGACTTGCAGCAGGTAACTGATTAAAACTAACTTGTCTTACACGGAGACACTGCACGACAGTGAGCGAAGACATTTGCCAGTGGCTTAGAAGATGTCTGGTTGCTTCCTGGCTAGTAAAGCCAGGAAGGCTGTCTATTGTTGCTGGGGATGCAACTATAGCCTGTGAATTTGTCTTGCTATAGCAGTTCCTTCTGGCCCACTGCCCGCCATCAGATTCTATTGTTCTATGTCCCTTCAGATTTGTGAAGGAAGAGATCTTCAAGCCATAAAACTGTTCCTATTTCTGCCATTCAACAAACCTATAAATGTAGGCAGCTCCTGTTGTGTGAGAAATGCTTAGACAATTGTATTATACTGGAAGTGCCATGACATGTGATCTCTGTACTTAAATCGGAGACTCCATGGTCCCTCTCCACTGAAGGTCTGAGCACCACTCTGTTACATTAAACTATTAATTTAAATGGTCTTTGGCAATCTTCAAAAAGCAGAAAAATAATAGAAAATTACAGAAACCTTTCCTATTTCCTTGTTCTGGACCTATGCAGAGAACAAATTCGGAACTGTTACAAATTGCTGATCCAGTTTAGCATTGGAACTAATATTTATCTTTGATAAGGTAATGCTCTATGAATGGAAGCTGAATAATAATTAGTAGACTTCCATTTCTTTAATTTTTTTGGGGTGCCTTATGGACAAATTTTCATTGACTTTTCAAAGTAAATATTATTGTATTAAGGGAAGATATCAATAATGGTAAAACAAGAACAAAATGTAGAGGCAGAAAAATAATAGCCTATTTTC
Organism: Actenoides hombroni; assembly: GCA_024336885.1. Taxonomy (NCBI): domain Eukaryota; kingdom Metazoa; phylum Chordata; class Aves; order Coraciiformes; family Alcedinidae; genus Actenoides; species Actenoides hombroni. Next base: position 96,551,310 of record WUAM01000287.1, read on the forward strand.
AACATGGCACAAAGTAATATTTATATTGCTTAGTCTTGAAAGTTATAGGAGAAAATGGAGCAAGGAAATCTGTAAAGATGCATGGGCTGTAGGATGAGACGCAAAACAAACACTGTCAAATACACTGGCAAAAGAAATCCACACTGATGTGGAAATCTGTGATGCTATATCATAATATCTATTCTGCACTCTATCCAACCACATTTAACCAGGTCTACTTGTATTTGAATAGGCTCAGAAATCTTGGACTTCTTCAGAAGGCAGGGAAAAAAAAATAATTCATTAGAGATATAGAAGAATATTCAAGGTTTCAAGGAAGAATATTCAAGGTTTTCAAGTGACCACTAAACTTGGTGGTTACATTTGGCAGTATTTTAATCCTAATTCAGAAAAAAAAAATAATTAAGGCGCTCAGTAACATTTTTGGACTCAGTGGCTGGATCTCTATGAGTAAAATAAACAGTGCCTGGGGATGTCACTGGAAAATGTGCTCTGTCCTTCAGTAACGCTACACAATGCACTGGGAGCTGGTGTTGACTTGCCTGTTGGCAGACAATTCCTGTGTGTATTTCTCAAGTACCAGCAGGAAGTTTGTGTGCCACTGCTCTATTCTGCACGGCCCTATGTTTCACTAGCATAGGGGCAGGTTATACAGCAGCCTTGCTGATGATGGACTAAAGTTTTCAAAGGGCCCTTTGGGAAGTTTGGAGCAAAGTTTCCAAAGAACGTCAAAGCACCGTTATAAAATATCGGTCCAAGTGGATATTTTGTTAAACTGCTGGAGATACTTCCTTCAACTCGTAGTAATTAATGCTCTCCAATTTTTAATGTAGACAGAGAGTCCTGAGCTGATTTTTATCTCAGTCATTATTCTACAGTCAAAAAGTAGTTCCTCCCTGCATTTTTTGTTGAGGGATGGGTGAGTCCTCAGCTGACGTAGTTCAGCTGAACAAAATTTGTGTTTTAGCTTAAAGGAAGATTTGGGGGGGGAACTTTCTTTCTCAGCTGGAAGTGCAAATGGGTATTGGCCATGGGTTAGTCCTGCTGTCAATGATAATGGGAAAATTGATGGTAGATGACAGGAACAATTTGTTAAGAGCTCCAGCTAACTCCTCTCACAGTTTAAAAATGTCTAATGTGATTGGTTGCTAGATGAACTGGCAGTTCTGAAGAACAGATGGGACTGCAAAATCAGTGCTCGATAAAGCATGTCAGAGGTGGAGCTAGATCTCATTTTGAGCCTCTGTTAATAAGTGTAGGTGGGAATTGTTTCCCCAGTCTGGAATGGTTTACGGAAGTGTGAAATTTCTATCCCTACACAGCGAACTCTCATCCCCCCACCTGCAGTATGCCCATGATTTCTCCAGGAACATGTGTCATCACATACAATATGATCTCTAATATAGTGGGAGGTGGTATTAGATAACAGTTTGCTAGCACATTCTTGTGTATTAGCAAAATACATTGAAGTTGTATGAGAAGTTTTACTTAGTGTTGAAGTGCTTTAAAACATTACTTGATAGTATAGCAGAGAAAGGCTGACTTCCAACTATCACAAGGGCCAAATTAAGGTCTTAATTCTGGATAAAAAAGGGAGACACGGGAATATGTTGCAATCCAGTTAAGAGACCAAGTAAGTACCCCAGCAGAATCAACATAAATTAGAACAGTAGTTTGAATCTCATCTATTACTCATAAACTATAGGAAATGGTAACTAACTTCAGTGTTTCTATTGAGCTCTCTGACTTTGTACTGAAGTGCACTAGAAGTTGTCACATGATAACTGTAGCTCAGCTATTGGGGTGATTACCTTTAAGAAAAGGGTAGTAAAGAACAACTGGTAGGCAGCAAACAAGGTCTGGTTTCCTAGGTACTGTTACAAAACCCTCAATGAAAACATTAAACCAAATCAGGTATGCACAATCACAAATGAAAGAAGTTCTCAAGCCATTTAATTAAAAATTTAGGTATCAGAAGTGTAGGGATCATTGCTATTGAAAATCAAGACTATGAAATGTAAGTCCCTTTTGTCTTTGTGAGATCTTTTCTTTTAATGTAGACACAAATTTCTTAATCTCCTGTCTACCAGGTTTAACTCCGAACTTCTTAATGTCCTAAGAATGCCTTTCTTTACATGTGAAAGAGCAAAGGAAGTGGAGAAATGAAGGCCAGCCATAGCCTCCCTTTGGCTGCTGATGTTATGTTTGTTAAGAATTTCTCAACAATCTGAGTCAGAATGCTGATGAAGAATTAGTTTGTATTCCCATTTTTCGATGATATTCTGCTATCAATAGAGAAAACATTTAATGTAGATCAGGTGACAACTGAAAAAATACATAAATACAAATCTGGAAATGAAAAAAATGACCAGGTAATTCTCTTCTCTTTCCTCTTGAACAGCAATGTAAGTCAATAATGGCTACAGGCTGGATACAGCAAGGTAACTTAATAAACAGACCCTTGTGATATCAGCTAGCAGTCTATGTGGATGCAACACTGACTGCAATATCAAGCTCAAATATTAGAGATTTTTCTATAACAGAAGATAGCAGCTTCTTCATGGAAAATGGGACATGCAATAATTATTTTAAACCCCATCACTGCAAATTAAAAACCTAATGTACCTTGAAAGCAGAGAAGTGTAAGGTTTGTAATAGAAAGATTAATAAAGTAAGATTATTGATGAGATAGATGAAAATTAATTTAGAGAAAATAATTTTCCCCATTGCTCAGGTCTCTTCCACTTGAAGTTTCTGTTTTGCATATATGTCTTCTGAACAGCAAACAAACCAGACAAACAGCAAACAAACCTCATAGTGACTTTAAAATTACCTTATAAAAAGAAGTAATTGAGTGAATGCACGTTATGGGTGGGGTCTCATTGGTCATAGATACTGAAGCTTCACAGGGTCATAGAATCATAGAATAGCTTGGGTTGGAAGGGACCTTCAAAGGTCATCTAGTCCAACCCCTCTGCAATAAGCAGGGACATCTTCAACTAGATAGGTTGCTCAGATCCCCATCCAACTTGACCTTGAATGTTTCCAGGGATGAGTCATCTACAACCACCCTGGGTAACATCTTATTTTTCAATCAAAATAATATATTAGTATTGTGTGCATTGTAGTAGCCTTGCCAAAGTTTTACTGTAGCCTACATTTCTAATAGGGAAATATTATTTCCTATCATCTCACCTCCATGCGATTACAAGTAAAATCTGTTGATTACTTCTGCATGAAATGGTGTGGGGTTATTTTTTAGTCTTTTTTTTTCTTTTTCTGTTCTTTTGTGACAAGATGTTTTATGTTAAACTTGTTGCTGTTTTGCATCCAATTACCATATCCTGTTTACCTCAGTTCTTATGTATGATATGGATGCTATGAAATGGCTTCTGACTATGTAATGAAATACCTTCTTTTGCCCATGATAAATTTTCTCACAGTTCATTTATGAGAGGCTCCCACAGTTTTTATTTTCAGAACAGGCTGAAATGTTCTTTTCTTACTTAACTGTTCATTTTTTACTGAATAATTCATATTATTCTCTTTTTCCCTAAGCTACATATGTGGGGGCTTTAGATTCTTCTATGGATACTTTTAATAGCTCATTTCCCCCATAGCAATAATATATAAGATGAAATGAACCCAGCCCCTCCATTTGAATATCTCCTACCAAAACTTTTTGTCTCTGAGTTTAGATACATATTGTTTTCTCATTTGTTTGTTTGTTTTTTCTATAAAGTGTCCTACATTTAAAATTTTGGTCCAAATATGTGACACAGAAGTGTCTGAGAAAACGTCATAGTTCTAACAAGTCTACTTGCTGATCAAATTACTAAACTATTGTTAGATAATAGCTGGATCAAGTAACAGGAAAGGGTGTTTGGACAGTTCAATGCATATTGGAACACCAAGCTTTTCTGATGTAAGTGGAGCTTCTATCAGTTTACACTAATAGAAGATTGTCTGGGGACATGGTACTTTTTATGGAGAGCTAGTCTTGGACTAGATTTTATTGTCTGCATCCTTCAGTTTTTATACACCCATGCCACTGTGTGCTCATAAAATTTTCTCTTATTTTGTATAGTCTTACTCTTATCTGACACTCTAGGATCAGTGGCACTGAAGGTCTCTCCAAGACACAGAAACATGCAAATAATACAATCGTCTACTTAGGAGATTTAGCAGAAAATAAAGTATTTTTTAAAATTAATATTTATAATCTATGCAGGATTTAATTTCTCTCCTATTACATTAGCCCTTCAGGCCTATAAAGAAAATATATAGTAAGAAGAAATCTTTTTTGTATAACATCCTTGGAAGTAATTTAGGTATTCCTTTTTATTAATTCTGAAAAGTTTCATGAGCACCAATGAGTGTACATCTGAAAGGAAACAAAGTGGATGCCATGACTTGATTAATTGTCCAGGTTTAACTTGATGCCTAATATGAAAACTGTACATTTGATCCAGAAATCATTAAGAGGTAAAGCTCCAAGGTAGCATTTTCACAGTCACTTGTCAAAGCGAAATGCACTTTAAGTAGTGCAATTTAACTCTGGTTTTGAAAAAAATTACCTGTAAACCTGCCTTTGAGAGCAGGAAAGGATAATATTGATCCTTTAGTATTCTGCCTGACTGCACCAGCAGTTTACATTGCTTTGTGTGTCTTTCTTTTAACCATGGCAAAATATAGACTAGATGGAAAATTGCTAAGCTGATCTCTGTATTATAAATGGAACTGGTAACTACAAGCATTTCCTACTCTAAAGCTATTTTCAAATGCCATGGCTTTACAAACCCCTAACCTCCTGTGAGGGCTTGCCCATACCAGTTGCATATCATAGGATGAATACTTTGGTAGTCAAATTTCTATTATACTCCACACTCCGTTCCAGAAGTTGTTTCTGATATGTGTATGTTGTATTGAAACCTTAAACAGATACAAGTCATCTTCAATGTTTGCCGTTGAACAACTCACTGTAGGTCACTGCTGGTAGAAATTACTGGTAGTTTTCACAGTTGAATTTGCACTAAGGATCTTTAACATGTTCTCAGTACTTTTTATGATTTTAGAAATATTAGCATTTGCAATTCCTTTTGTGGAAGGGCTGGCAGGTCATCAATACAAAGGCCAATTATCTTTGTCTGACTATAAAAATTTATGGTTAAAACTAATTTTTCAATCCCAATATATATTTATATTGTTCTTGCACTACACAAAAAACAAAACCAGACCACCACACAATCCATAGTTTCACTTTTGACTTATTTTGATTTGACCTACAGAAATCCTAAATTGTATATATCAAAGCAGGCAATGAAGTAAGAAAGGAAATACACTTGAAAGAGATTGCATATCCAGGAAAGAGATTGTGTCTCCAGCAATGTAGCATAAGAGCTTTTGGGGTTTTAGAGGTGTTTTGGTTTTCTTTATTTTGGTTTTTTAGTTTGGTTGGTTTGGGGCTTTTTTGAGAATTAATTGATCTAAGCACTGTGACTTTGAGTGGGGTACCTATGTTGATTGTAAAATAATATTTTCTTGGTTGTTGTGCATCAGCTGGGTATACGTTCTAGGAACTATTTGACTTCTGAAAACAGGACACAGACATAATATTGAGTTTAACATCTCTGTTAGTGAGATTAACACTTTGCCTTTGACACACTGATAGAGAATAACTTGTGAACAGATTGCCTGAAGTCAGAACATGCCCGTCTATTGGAATTTCCAATATAAGGCAGAAGTAATATTAGAAATCTTAAGCTCTAAGAATGTCATACCCTTCCAGTACCTGAGGGATGTGAAGAACCTGAAGTTCAAAAAATGAGCTACAGGGTTTTCTTTAATTTTTGGAATAAAAGTACTATTACTACCAATTCTACTGCTGCTGCTACTACTACTAGAATTTTCTGTTCGTTGACCTATAGATTTTATCTCTTTTCTGTGAATCTGGGCTTTAACTGAAGGAAAAGTACCGTATGTGGAATTAAGTGGATGCATCAGAAAGGAGAATATGGCAAAAAATAGAAAATGTGATTCTATGTGGACATATTTGCAATGCTAATGTAGTACAAAGAGGCTGTAACATTACTGTAAAACTCTTTTCTATTTTGTGCTTCAAGTCACCTTTGCAAATGGCAGAGTTCCTGTTCAAACATATATTTTTTGTCACGGACTTCTGAATAAATGAATCATTACTAAACTGAATGTTTGATTGCTTCCTTCTCTTTATTTTAAGCTCTGAAAACTCACTGGACTCACAAAACTAAATAGCTTAAAATAACAAATAATGAAGCCACGTGCATTTGCTCCAAATCTATAATTCCTTGGTTTTCTTCCTAGAACATCAGAAAATAGTTACAAGACCACACAAATGGCTGGATGCTTCCATGAAATCCACATACATTCTCAACCCAGCAAACTCACAGTAGCAGAATAAAGAATTACTGTCATGTACAAGGATTAAAAGCAAAAACCGAAAAATCCACATGAAGACTGCATTGCAGGGTGTCTCTAAAATTAATTATTATTTTTTTGCCTAATATATGTATAATCATTCCCTTCAGAACTGTCAAAACTTGAGCTGAAATAATCAGCCTATGAGGCAAAAACCTCTCGCTTGTGCTGACAAAATGCAACTCATGGCAACTTCAATCCTGTGATTTTGATGTGAGTCAAAATAAAACATCCACAATAAACAAATGTGGTAGGGGTGGTAAGAACTAGCAGAAGTACACTTTGTTTTAGTCGTGGATCAGTTTAGATGTATGAAGAAAAATAATATTCACAGGATTGCCTTACAGAAAATAGAGCAATCTCCTCTTGTAGAAGTTGAAATCAGGGTCTAGAAATGCTAAGAACTTCTGGTGGGGTTAAGAGGTTTAACTACTCTAAGGAATATGCAAAAAACCCTTGAGGACTTGTGGTAGGGAGAATTATTATACACGAGTGACTTAGCAACTCAAAGTAGAAAGACTCCCACGGAATAGTGTTAACAGCATGGTGAGCAGTGAAATACATATTCCAGGTGGGCTAGTGAAAGTGGACAGTATTTTATTCATGGGGTTTCATCAAGTTGCATGCATGTTAGGAGATACGATAGCCTCTTCTGAGAATTATGGCTATGTCTATAATGGCATTCAGTTTGAAAGAGTCTCACTGAAAACTGAAGGTTAATAATATCTTAAAATCTGACATTGAAAGTGAATATTTAAATTCAATGGGTCTAATTTTTCCCTGATTTACACAATTTTTATGATGATCTAAATCCATTCACTTAAATAAAGCAGTTGTGCCTGATATACATGGATTGTGTGAGCAGTGGTGCCAAAGAGTGTTGTATAATCTGTTCATAAATACATCTACCATCAAACACCTTCTCTGACAACACAGTTCATAAGTTAAATGCCTGAATACCCAAAAGTTATTATACCCAAATTTTATCCTTAGGCGCACTCCATAGAAACATGACTTTGTTCTGTAAGACACAACACAAAACACTGAAGAGGACCAATCCATCCAGCCATATGTCTTTAAATTAAACCACACATTTTAAACAGTGAGCTAACTGAACTTGCAAACCAAACAAATGCAATTCAATTTTCCAGAACATCTCAGTAGAGAACCAACTTCAGCATCTTTCTCCTAGAGACGTTCTCATTATGCAAGGCAACTTGTAAACTCTGTACTGGTGAAGCAAAATTATAGCCAATGTGTTCAGCATGAGCATACTAGAAAATCTCAGTATGAGTTTCCATTATGTTTGGAAAAAACCAGTATGAGACAGGGTTATTTATTAATAAACATAATCTTGATAATCTGTACCATCTCCACGCTAAAAACTGGTCTATAGAGTCTTCCATGGCAAATGCCGTTTCTGAGGCTGCCTCTGGAAGAACAGATTAGGGTAGCTGAGAAATATTAAATGTTTAACATAGTTAGAACACAGCAGGCAGGTGGAACACCATGCACACTACAGCAAAGGCATTTAGCACTCCTTCAGAGCCCTCCCCTCCAGTCAAACAGTGGTGGTCCACAAACACTTGAGAGCCCTCTGCCAGGTTATACACCAAGCCTCAGCACAATAGCCATGACAAAGATGATGACACAGCTGGGGTTTACCACTGAAAGTTACATTTGTCTCCCAGTCTCCTCTTCTGAATCCTTCTGATGTACTTGTACCATTACCCTGGGACCCCCAGCGCCCCAAATTGTTTGTTGGTAGATCATAAATTCTGTTGGCTGGCTGTGCCTTACTTGTGAGGTCAGGGAGCGAGAGAGGGCTGGTGGCACTAACCTGCAAATACACAACATAAAGCTGTGGAAGAGCACAGAGTGGCAGCCAGTTAGTGGTATGCCTCTCCTGAATGATGCACCAGCATCATCCAAACCCCACTTTCTGACTGGGAGAGCAGAACACAGAGCATGCGTTTCACTTCTGTGGAGATGCCTTTTCCAGAATCACTCGCATTATTGCTCCTGTCACTCTTGCTGGTTTAAGAGCGATTAGTAAATACATTTACTGGGAGTTTTGTGGTGGTGTTTTGTTTGTTCGTTTAGGTTTCAGCATTTTTTTTTTTTTTAATTTTCTTTTGTTTTTCCTTTCGCCCAAATATTTACACACACTGAGAAAACTTAGTTGCCAACTGAAGTGTTTGTTCTTGTGTTGACATTCCTACTTTTACAGTAAGTGAGCGTTTATTAATTTGAAAGTGTAACTCAGTCACAGAGTGCTCAGACTAATCAGGTCTCACCAGACATGAAGAGCACTAGTGTGGTACACCATCATAAAAATGTCCATTTCAGATGCTGAACATACATTAAAAATACTCACATATCTTTCTGTTGTGCTATATTGTCAGTATTCAAAGTAAGGGTGCATATATAAACAAACTCTTTGCCTGACAGAGCAGGGTTTCTAGAACAGGGCCAGAAGAGAGTTTATCATAAGCTGTGATGATGTTTATACTGCATATAACCTTTCAAGGCTTAATGCCTTGTTCCTTGTATGTGTAACGTGGAGATCTAACCTATGACTAAGATCACATAACTATATCTGAAATAGTAAATAATTAGTAAAAATTTTGAGTTGGGAGCATGAGTACGAGATGATTTCTCACACACCTTTGTTACATTCTTGTTGGGGCTTTTTGTTTGCTTGTTTGGTTTTGTTTTGGAGATTTTGGGTTTTGTGAATTCTTTTTTCAGATAGTTACTGTTTTCTGAAGTGTAATGATAAACAAATGGTCAATGACACTGAAGCCTAATGCTCTTATTTCTAATTTAGCATTTTCTCAGAGCCAGGTTCTCTGTGCTTCTATGGCTGACAATATTTCTCTCCACATCCATAGCATTGCTCTACATTTCTATATATATTTCCTCTGACAATTTATTTTTCAGGGCTTTGAGAACATCGGTTTCATGTATTTGTTAATTCTTACTGGATGTAATTTCCTTGAACATGTTCACTCTCCCCATGAATCCATTAAAATGTAAAATTTTAGCATCCTGTGGCATCTTCTGATCTGAGAGATGAAACTTATAGAAAATATTTGTCGGTATGGAAAAACATACTTTGGAAGCTGTTTGTCACAAAGACAATTTTTTTAAGTTTTAATGAGTCGTGACACTTACTTTTGGTGCTGAAATCCTCTGAGGAAGTGCCAGAGACGATCTTGGTACCATTTTTTCCCAGATATTTTCTTGACATACCTACTCTCTCGGCCTCTCTGCTTGTTTTGTTTCCACAGATCCCAGAGCTTCTCACCATACTCCGTGAGATCTGGGTGGTTGTTGTGGGAAGCCTCAGCTTATCCAAGGGATCAGAATGTGAGTCAGATAAATAACCTTGAGTGAACATCTGTGGACCCTTGAGGAGACCAGAAAGGCTTGAGAAAAGAACCCCCAGTT
>WUAM01000287.1:96561318-96576401 GCA_024336885.1 Actenoides hombroni
CCAGAGCAGAGTAGAGGGGCAGAATCACCTCTCTCGATCTGCTGGCCACACTTCTTTTGAGGCAGCCCTGAATGTAATTGGCCTTTTGGGCTGCAAGTGCACATTGTTGGCTCAAGTCCAGCTTCTTGTCCACCAGCACCCCAAAAGTCCTTTTCCACAGGGCTGCTTTCTATCACTCACCCCCCAGCCTGTATTGATAATGAGGACTGTTCTGACCCAGGGGCAGGACTCTGCACTTGGTCTTGTTGAACCTCATGAGGCTCATCTGGGCCCACTTCTCCATCTTGTTAAGGTCCCTCTGGATGACATCCTGTCCCCCTGGTATATTGACTGCACCACTCAGCTTGGTGTCATCCGCAAACTTGCTAGTGGTGCACTTGATCCCTCTGTCTATATCACTGATGAAAATATTAAACAGTACTGGTCCCAGTGCGGACCTCTGAGGGACACCACTTATCACTGAGCTCCATCTGGACACTGAGCCATTGACCACTACCCTCTGGATGTGTCCATCCAGCCAATTCCTTATCCACTGAACAGTCCACCCATCAAATCCCTATGTCTCCAACTTGGCAAGGAAGATGTTGTGGGGGACTGTGTAAAAGGCCTTGCAGAAGTCCAGATAGATGACATCCATTGCTCTTCACTTGTCTACTGATGTAGTCACTCTACTGTAGAAAGCCACTAGCTGGTTTTCTACAATGCAACAGTGTTTGCATTCCATACTTGAAACTGTAGCCCTTATAATGTTTTTATTTATGAATATACTTCCTGTAAGTATATATATGTATATATGTGTGTATATGTGTGTACGTATTTTTTCTGAGTAATAAATGAAACCAGTTCTTTCAAACTCTCCTCACCAATAGCATGCTCCATCCCAAAAACTAGTCATACCACATGGTTCATGAGTTGTCACCTATCATGTCTTTCTCCAACGCTCCCCCTCTGCTCTATAGAAACTCCTCCTACTGCTGCTGAATTGGCGACGTTAGCTGCAGCCTCTGTAAGAATATGCATGCAGCACCTGGCTGATGCAAACTCAAAAACTTGTGGAAATTTGCTCCTTCTGTCTGAAACCAGACTGCATATAAAGTGGAACACATTTAACACGGAGCTAATGACCTCGGTTACAGAACAACAGAGGTTATTATGTATTCTCAGGCTGAATGGAAGGAATGACTCACAAGAAATATTGCAGGCATTTGTTATATAAATAGGTTAGCCTTGTTTAAAGGTTGGCAAGTTCCTCCCTCTGGTTCATTTTAATTTATGTTTTACAAGTCATATTATGTATTAATTATTGTATTTTGATCACGTAGCTTATTAGATAATGCATGATCATCTCCTTTCAGATCTCAGCTGAAATGTTAAATGCACACTGAAGCACATGTCTACAGAGCAGTTCCCTGGAATATGCTTTTAAAATAAAATACCAGTGAGCAACCTCTTAAAAAAACTAAGGCTGCAGATCATAATGTGTGGACTTGCACACACAGCACACATAATGAAGCTGTAACCTAGATGGCAACTCTCCTCCCTCTCCTTTTTTTTTCTTCTTTTTGACAGGAAGGTGCTAAAAATTGGCTTGTTATACAAATTATATCAGCTTATCTTGTGGGTTGTTATGTATTAGCTGGTGACTTTCCAAAGTTATTGTTTAATAAGTTATAAAACATGTAGCTTCCCATCAGCTAAACCAGCCAACTAGAGACTTATATTCAGGCAGAAATAATGTAGACAGAAACATACAGAAAACAAAATCAGTCCTGTTTTGAAGTGATGAAGTTAGTTGCATACTTACTGTACTGTGTTCACGTTGACTCTGTATTTTAGCTTCATATCAGTTGAATTAATACCCCAGAGTTTAATGGGAGATCCAGCTGGCAAACTCTATTTTCTCTAGAGCTCATCAATAGTCCTAATAAAAGTCCAGTGAGAATTTTCCAAGAGTTACATGGAAACTGGCCACCAAGCTCAACTGACTTTCAAAATCGATTTGATTCCTGCCACAAAATTACCTAAAGGAGACTAGAAGCTTATCTGTCTCATTTGGGTCTAGGTTGCTCTTCACATCACTTCAAAAATCTGTAGAAATTTAGGATAATCCATGGTTACAAATAAGAAAATATCTCGTGGCTCTGACTTCTGGGCAGCAGTGTCCGATACAGCAGAGTGTACATTTTAATTTCTTCAAACTAAATTTCCTTATGCTGAACTTATTGAAGATTGCCACATGTTCGTGATTGAAAGGTAAGGAAAATCATTGTTCAGAAAGCTGGAGGTTGTTTAGCTAGACCAATATTTGGAAGGAAGTAAAACTGTAAGCTAAGAATGGAAAACCCTTGAAAATAAGATGGCTATGTAGAAGACCCTTGTCAGATAGGAAGACAGATTTTTAGAGGTAGCAGTTTTCCAAGAGGAAGACTAATTAGGCAAAGATTTGTGCAAAGATCCACAAAACAGTGTTGATTGCTTGGATTTTCATCTGTTATTATAATTAGGGCAATAACTTGGAATAATGAGGACTTTAGTCTGTTACTGCATTTACACATATCAATATGATCCTAGTATTAAAAAAACCCCTCCCTACAAGAAGACGAAGGAAGAAAAACTAGAGGAAAAGAAAGATAACTGATTGCCAAAGCTGGTAAATATATAAATTTAAGGGCACTGATGGCAGCACATCACTTGTTTGCCTACTGTCCAGTGGCACCATAATGTAGGAAAGAGTTAAAGGCAGATCTGAAGGAAGATACTGTGACAGCTCATTAATAAAGCACATCTGTAGTATTCTCTTTCTTCATAGATAAAAGAGTACAAGACAGTCACTTCCCTGCATTAAAGCTCTGAGTGAGTAGGGGCTGCCTTACTGTACCATTTGCTGCAATATTTGACACTGAAAGAAAGCAACATGAGATTATTTAGATAAGATGATACCGAATCAAAAACAAAAATCAGAACCAAAAATACCCATTCCTGTAACTGCTTCATATCCTCATAAAAAAAAACCCCTCTTAATAATTGTACAAAACTCTACATGGAGAGTAGGAATCCATCCTGGCACATGTAGACAATCAATTTTTGCCCCGGAGCATACTTGGTTTACCCTTGTTATTTATTTTGGCATGCATAACTACAAATGTTGGTAGTGTTCATAAAATTAATCCATTTCGTTTTAACATTCAACTAGGGTATTTGACTTGATGGCCTTCTGTGAGGGTGAATTTCACAGGTTGATTATATGCTGGGTAAAGGAGCATTTGCTTTTATTGGTTCTAAATTTACTGCTTTTTAATGGCAGAGAAGAAAACTGGAGAGTAAAAAGATGTTTTATTGGCAAAATCTGTTAGATTGCCCGAATGAAAACTAACTAGCACACTGTTGTTGCAAAAGGGAAGGAAAAAAAATCCCTGAGAATCCTAAAGATGCTGGTTTTATAGTATATAGATGTGTGGGTAGGAGTGGGGAATGAAGAATTAACTCCGCAAAGCTCCAGGAGAAATATGGAATGACAGGGACATTAAAAAGATCTAAAATGCAGCAGAAGGGAATAATGAAACAATGTCTCTGACTATATTGGGTAGAATTAGGATGTTGACCTATGTCCTATATCGTGCAGGAAACTTAGTTAAAAACAGTCCGGGCTCACTTTAAAGGAAAGAATGGATGACAAAAATGCCAAATGGGATTAGTATAATACTGATCACAATTATATTAGCAATAGGGCTGAAACAAGATTAAATATAACTGAAGGCTTTACATCATAGTGGAAAAAAATTAGAGAAAGTACAAGAAACTTCGAATTAAAATTAATAGAATTAAGTCAGAAAAATGAAGTACCCTAAGGCATGTCCAAACCATGCAATGGTAATGGACTGCTTTTAAAATTTTTATGCATGGTTTGTATCTATTGTAATGAAAACAGACCAACTCAATGTGCAAAAGGAAATACCAAAAAAGGAAAAGAAGTAAGGAAAAAAAAAGTAACTAAAGCTGAATAAATAAGCTGAATAAGTCGAATAAGTCAAGCTCAAACTCTAAAGCAAAGAAAAAATAAAAGGAAAAAAAAAAGAAAAGAAAAGAAAAGAAATAACTGAACATTTGTTTGTCTGGTAACATTTGCAACATGTAGAAAAGAGTACCTTGCCAAAATCTTATGACATTGAACACTCCCAGTCTGTAAATTTGGCTTACCTCCTTTTAGATTGCTACAGAATAGATTTATCTCTGAGGCAGCTGCTTAGAATTTGGGGTTTAATAAATGGGAGAAACAGTTCTTCTAGGCTCACCTGGCCTATTTTAGATAGCTACCTTATGATACACTAAACTGTGCTGCAAAATTGCCTCTTTCTTTTTCCCTTACCAAATAATGACTGGAGAAAGAGATCAGTGGTAGGTACATCTCTCATGGCAAATGCAGATGTGATAAACCTCACTCCCAAAGTCATCCCCAGAGCTCCTAAATAAATCAGCAGATCACTTTGCTATCTCTGAAAATATAAGGAAAATAGGATATTGGACAAACACTGTGGTGGGTGGGGACAATTTGGAGGGCAGTGCACAACACTTCAGCCACATAACAAGCCACCCACCCATTTTACCTTTCATTGTATGTCACCTCCTCCATAGGTATCAGTGCACTAGAGATGGAGCATAACAGTCTAATAGGTGAATTGCAAACTGCTGTTAAAACTGTCCCAGGTAGACCAGGAGATAACATCCCCCAGACACCAAAACCCTTATGAAAAGTGCAAAGGTTTTACAACAGCAACTAACTGACTTCTCAGAAGGCCTTATGTCTCTGAGCAAAGCTCTGTGCTAGCATGGCTATTCACCTTCTGAATCATAGAATCATAGAATCAGAGGGGTTGGAAGGGACCTAGAAAGATCATCTAGTCCAACCCCCAATGAACTCGGCTCATGCAGCTCCAACCCACAGAAAGGATGAGTTTGGTCACTCAGATATGCCCTAAATAAGCAAAAATAACTCTCACAAGAGAAACACTTTGTTTCTCAAAAGTACTGCAGACTTCTAAATACTAATAGGTCAGAAAAAAACCAATAAAGTAGAGCTATGTGTGGAATGCTGTGGAAATTACTGTGTATTTGATAAAACTAGGGGATACTAAGAGGCTGCTGAGTAAATTCCAGATTTTAGAAGCTTGGGAATAAAAGTGAAAATAGGAAGAGCTATAGAAATGATTGCTGTATGGAGATCCTACACAGAGGTCTGAAAGAGCTCCCAGTATTCATATTAGTGGCTTGCAACAACCCGATAAACAAAGATTCAACAGTCTTTGGTAAGCAATGGTCTATTATGTGACTCCTACGTCACTAGTCCCATAGGAAATACTGACCTACCTTTCCATGAACCTGTGCAAAAGGTGTAATAGTTTCCCACAAGAGGTCTTCTGAGGATAGAAAGGTTTGGATGAGATGCTCATGTACAGTACTGATAGCCATGCATGTGCAAATCTGTTGAGGAAGAGTATGGAAAAATCAGACTTTGTCTTCGGACATTTTCCTTGTGTATTGGATAAAATGTTTACGCCTGTAAACTCAGGCTAAATTTCCTATCTGTTAGAGTCCAAATAGAGGTTAAACTCTCTCAGCTCTTATGAAAGACTTCAAACAAAAGCCTTGAGTTTGTTGATAGGCAAAAACAAGGGAGAAAACATACAGCCTGGGTGCTAGGGGAGAACATCACCTTAGTTTTAATGTGGGGATGTACAGTCATTTAATGACAATCATAATGTGTAATGGATGTAAGGAATAAGGTACGTCCCTAGCTTGGGTGGTATCTATAGCTACGCACATGCCATTCACATGCCTCTTTTCCTTTCAGCTTCAGGAGGCAATAAATCATAATCCCTCCAATACCAAACAGCGGGCAATGGACGTTTACAAAACGCAGTATTGTCTTACACTGTGGTCTCTGTAAAAGATTCTGGAACAGCATGTGGTGGCCTTTATCAGATTTTCACAAATACTTCAGAAAGAATAGGAAAAAATATTCATGTTTTCAGAAAAAAAGAGGATAAAAGAATGAATATTGTTTAAGCAAAAATGTGGTTTCACAAGATGAATAGTAATATTTTCTTCAGTTTTCTACATGCCTTTGAAAAATGTAAGTACCACTAAGCAGCTTGTAATATCTATCTAAAGAGAGAGACTTTATTTTTTTTAAGCAAAACACTCAAAGTAGCAACAATGTGAAGATATGTATGACAAACCAGTTCTTTGTGAAATCCAATAAAACACACTGTGTCTTTAGTGGCACCGCGACTTTGTTATTTATCTTATTGATAAAGAGATAAAGATTTGGGGAGCCACCTCATCTCTTTAGAGTGTAAGGGAGTACGTGTTGCATTCTTTCTCAACAACAGCTGATGTTAAAAGTCAGTATAAACCAAGAAGATAGTCCCCACTGTTATCATAATTATTATTTAATTAATAAGGTTCAAAGTTTTTCTTGTTACTTATTATTGATTCTCAGTCTTGGTTCGTAACGATGTTTTCCTCATCTACTCCAGATTCTCTACTATTAATGTTTTACTGCTGATGTAGCTATGGCAGGCAGCATCTCCTATTTGAAGTTCTCGTGCTCCTCCTGTTCTCTTTTGTACAAGAAGAACTGTCCACCAAAGAAAATTCTTTTAAGTAATTTTGCCAACTTTGTGCAACCTATTTAACCTAGGAATAATAATGATTCAGTACCACTTGAAGGTAGATCTTCTACCTCTTTAATTCCTGAATATATTGCAAACCCTGTGCTGTTCAAACGTATAGAGAATGTTTTTCTAGCTAAATGAGAACACTAACTAGATACCATAACAATGCAGACTAGCTGGCTCAGTAAAAACCTCTTTTAAAGAAAACTTGTATTCATTAAAACCCACAATATTTTAGCCTGATTTCTCTGTTTATTCAGTAGCAAATCAGTAAATGGGCAATATACAAAGACAAATTGACCAATATTACAGAGTATGAGAAGAATACTAATACCTGGGTGACTAATCTAAACTGAACAGGTACAGTAGACCAAAATTAAAGACAGTATTCTAAGGTTGTGCTGCTTCATTCAGCGTTCAAAGGCATGTCTCTGAATGCTAATTTTCAGTATTTAACTAGATCTTCTACTTGTTTTCTTTTGCCCATCACTGCACACCTCCTTAGGCTGCATATAATGTGGTGGTTTCAGCCTGTGTTAGAAAGTTTAATGCTCTGCTACACAGCAGTAACAACACATCCATCTTCGTTAGAAATTGTTCTTCTACCTGTCCATTCATAAGGCCTTTTGCTCACTACCGAGTAGGATGGTGACATAAAGAGGAAAATTAGACAGAAATAGGAGAAAAAATGTTCAAGTGATTTGATTGCAGAGATTTAAAAAACATCATGTTGATTGGTTTGGACAAGTCTCTAACAGAAAAATTAGTGTAACAGAAAACTTGGGAAGGCAATAACTTTTAGGGGAGCAGAAGGGTTTTGCTTTCCTTTTCCAGTCCATTTTCTTACCTTCTTCTCTTTTATTTTCTCATTTTGCCATCAAGAAAGAATAAGTAATAATGGAAAAACAATGACTGAAGAAACCCCTCCAAAACAAATAGGTAGTTTTCTTTCATTTTGTTATATCATGAAGTTATTTTCATAAAACAAACCCTATTACAAAATATATATTTTTGGCAAGCAAAATTTAAACAGAAAATCTGTCTAACCAGCTCTAATATGTCTTTGCTTTGTGAAATTATTGTATATATAAGGTTTCCAGCCTTTTTTTTTCAGGTTTACTGAGACTGTATTGCAAATACTGTTCACTAACCTTATGATGCCTCGTGATTCTTTTTGTGTAATTGTAAACTTCTAAGTTTTTATTTGTGGAATTTTGTCCTTTTAATGACCCTTACTTCTATTACAACTCTAAATGTGATCAACCTGGTAACAGAGAGATTAGTTCATCAGAAAAAAAAAATAAAAATGGTTTAGATGGTATTGATTCGAGCCCTTGCAATGTCTTTTGGAGTGAAGGAATAATTACATCCTGCTCTTCCAGAAATCATTATATGTAATTCCAGATGCTTCCGTTTTTCTTTTTTTCTTTTTTTTTTTTTTTTTTTAAATGTGAAGACTTACTAATTACGCAAGTACTTTTCTCTTCCCTGTGTATAGAGATTAAATTGGAGCCCTGGAATCAGCAGTAAAATAGGCTCTGGAAAAAAACCACACAGTGTCCCCCATCAAATAACATATGGTACCTAGAAAAGTTAACTCCAAAGTATTATGTATATAATGCAAAAAGAGGAAATATCAATGCCCTTCCTGAAGATTCATGCTGAGTTGTCTCACAGAAGACAATGCGATAGTTCTGCACATAAAAACAAACATATTTTTCTTTAGCTATATTTAAATTGTAACAATGCATTTACTTATTCCATATCTCCTAGATAGCTGTTCCCAGCATCAACACTTTTTTTCCCCATCCAAAAGAAAATACTCTATTTTGAGCCCAGAGGTTAAATAAATGGGTGGTAGCACGACAGTGATAATGCAAGTCTAACACAAGTCAACACTGTATATTGTTTATTTAATGAATTAACTTTTTTGACCCATATATTGAGATCTCCTGAACGCAAAATAGTAATGCAAAATAAATTAAAATGAACAGCAGGAGTTCCTAACTTGCCAGCACCAGAAGGTTGATTGCAGGCAAGAAATAGTGATAGATATTTAGGTGACTTTGGAAAACTCTATGTGGTTCAAAAATACATGAACTAGTATTATAAATGTGACATTGTGTGCCAGGATATGGTTAGATATATGTGTCATATGCAAACAGCTTAAAATATTTTAAAAGTGTAGATGTGGATTTCTTTAACATAATAATACAAATTAATTAGAAAACCCCTTTTTATTGTGCAGAAAAGAGGTTAGAATAAGAGTGGAAATAAGCTTTATGTTTTCCCCTCATTTGAAAACAAAATGACACTGTCATATTTACTGCAACACCTATAGGCAGAACATAGGAATCTGCTGTTAGTGAACTGTGTAATATTAAAATTGCACTTTTCTCTGTGTAAATTGTGTTCCTTCCTGCAATAAATCATCAGCACAGCACCAATTTAATTTCCTTTCCAAGTACATCCTAATGGGAAAATTGAAGACTAAAAAGAATGGTCTGAGGGTTCCCCTCCCCCTTCACATATTGGATGAATGCACATTTGCAAAACAAAAGCTACAGACAGCTTAATTATATACTTAAGAGGCAGCAGGTAGGAGGTGCAAAAACAATGGGCCAAAGTCTGCCCCCAAGTTGCCCAGTTCCCTAATAGGAATGGCTTCAAATATGGCAAATGGTGTTCCAGCAGGTAGGTGTTCCTTCTGGTGAGACTTTGGGAGGTGAGTGAGCAGCTTTTTTGAATGAGTTTGTTACAGGCTCCCAACACACCTGGCTGCAGCCCATTCCAAATACTAAACAAGGAACCTAGCAAGCCATGAATTTTGCAGTGCATAATACAAATCGACTTCGAGATGGATTTAACTGCACATTCATTTCAAGCTAAATAATCTTAGTGTTAAATAATTAATGAATCAAGCCATTTAAATAGACAGAATAAAACCACGTCATTAAATTGTAACTTCTGTATTTAATTTAATAGAATATTCTGACAAAACCAATTTAAAATAAATATATATCACTCACCTTTGCCAGCTGAATTACTTTCTCAGAGTTAATTTAGTTATATGTTCATGAATTCACCATAATTTCCCTCATTTTTTTTTATTTAACTTTGCAAATGATTTAACATGGCAAAGAAAGAGGTTGATGAACCAATACAAAAGATCAGGTAGTTGGGTCCAGATGATTTACTACTAAGTGCTTATAAAGTGCTGGAAGAAGTAAAGACGAACTGTAGTGGTTCCCAAAGCAAAAATAACTTTTATGAAGGTGAGCATGAGTCATAGGATTTGGAAGAGAAGCAAACAGAATTATGTGCCCCTACCTACTGCAAGTCATTTAACCAATTTTCAACACTTAGTACAACATTTCTGCAAGCATATTTTTAGAGGATTTTCTCCTGAGACATCCATCTAAGCTTTCCCTGTTGCAAAGTTGAACTAGAATTGTTAAGCCACTGTAACATTCTTCTTACAGAAATGTGTCAGGAAAAGGAACATTTAATCTTTAAGGAAAACCTGCCTTCATAGGAGCACAAAGATTTCTTACAGGAGTATGTGAGGTACCATGACAGGGGACCAAGGAAGGCAAAGAGAGCAACCTTATTTTCCTTCACTGGTAGATAACAGGCTAACTGTTGTAAACTAAACAGAAGACTCAATCACTAAATTCTAGTAAGAATACTCATCCAATATACCTTGAGTATCGGTCAAGCATCCTGGAGTAAGTAATTCAAGCTCCAAAAAAGAGATGAACCGGTAACAAATGGTGGACTGGGTTCAGCCCCGTTATATGCAGAAGCACCAAAAGCTGTGACGCGTCCCTTGCCATTGAAGATGGAAACAGTCCTTGCTGTGGTTAATTATCTGAGTGAAAATACAGTCAGGGTTGTGTGGAAAGAAAGAGTCTTATCGAAAAAGACTTTGGAATATGAGCATGTGCCCAGTTCTAAAGAAATGAGGAAACATTACAGGTACCTTCAGCCCTGCTTCTAGTTTCCTTTTAATGTTTCAACACATATGCAAGATTAAAATGAAATAGTAAAGAGGAGATGGAATTTTACACATATTTTCTCATTTTGCTATTTTACTAGTCCTTTTTTATAGCAAAATAATTTCTTTAGTGATTTAACTAGTCCTCCTACATAGTCACTCTTTTTTTCCTAAATGAGGAGTCATTAAATAGGAAACAAAGTGGAATCACATTGCTCTTCTGCATTAGCTGCAAGGACTGTGACATGGATGTCATGAGATCACTATATATGGACAAAATGACTGGATTACTTTTGCGTTTCTTGCTCTCTTTTGAGAAGAGTCCACATTTTTGTCTGTGCTAGAAATCTGCGATAAACAGAAATTATTTGGTAAAACATTTGAGAAGCTGTCATAGATAAGACAGCGCATGACAACCTGCAGCAAATCTGGATACTGGAGCTTATTTAAGAACTAACAAGATTAGTGCTTTTACCCTGCTTGATTATGCCACACACTCACTTCATCACTCCCTTGCCATTTATATTGTTTTATCAGATGCAGTCGTGCAGCAAACTGGATTTTGGCTGTCAGGGGCAATTTGTTGCTGGTGGCTGGGCAAACTTGTATGTTCAAGTACCATGATAACTTTCCAAGAATTAACAAGACTAACTATTTACCAGGTACCACGTGGTTGGGGAATACACCTTACGTAACTACTCACTAAAATGAACCAAGGATTGCTTCTCTTGCCTTGTCTTATTTATTTTACCTTGCTGCTGTTTGCAGATGCAAGAGGTCATAAGAGATGGTCAACCAATGATTATGACTTTGGAAAGACCAGGAGGGCTAGAGCCTGGAAAATGGGCATGTTTAGGGCTTTTGGTGGGATCAGAGGCTGAGAATGCAAGCTGGAAAGGTTACTGTGTACTGAGGCTATTCTATCCCTAGTCTTACATTGTTTAGTGCAACTCTGCCTAACTCTCAATTTCTGGATTTGTACCTCAAATTTTAACTAGCTTTCCCCATCAAATATTCTGATCATTTAATTAGACTGTTTACATAGGCATATTACAGGATCATACTCCTAAACAGAAAAATAAGTGGGTGTTTTCCTCAACATTTCATCACCTGTGCAATACAACTTCATTCCAGAATATGCACACACATATTTACTTTTTCATATCTACATTCTGATGGAAAAACACAACTTGTAAAATTTCAGTGATCTTTCTTTCATCTTCAGGAATGAAATATGTGACTGTTGGTATGATAATGACTTTCCTCAATGTGGCTGCATAAGTAAAAAAAAGTACAAATGGGGAAACAATGTACTTTTCTTACTAACTGTTCCTCGCCAATCCTCTTTATGTTCATTGCTATATCCTCATTGCATCCACCACCTGCTGTCAGGAGAGGGGTTTTTTAAGTCTACCAGGCTATATAAACTTATAAAACTGTTTGCTTCTTAGATCACTCTCTTTGCACACTACTGAAGGGAATTAAAGTGTTGTCCTGACAAATAATTTGGTTAATCAGCTTGCATTTCTGTGATTTAGCTTGCTTAATAGTAAAGAAAAGCAAGGAAATTGCATCTAACTCTTTCTATGCACTCTTGCCTTAAAATCTTCAGAATATGCTAGAATCAACAATATCTATGTAGCAGACTTTTTTCTTTTTTTTTTTTGAAACTAAACCAGGCCACCTTTGTTTTGCAAAGAAATGCTTAATGATTTTACCAAAGGGGACCACTAAATCATTTACCAGAAGGAAAGGAAATACATTAAAAGAGCATTAAGATTCTGTCAGAAAACAAAAGCATGGAAAACGATTGTTAACAGGTGAAATGTGCCGTGTATCTGCTGGCTCATGGGTATAATAGAGAAATAATAGGATTGTAATCAAGAGATGGTTTCAAAGAAATCTTCTGTTGCAATGTGTGAGCTATTGATAGCATTATTTTTTGTTATTCAGATGCAGGATACATAGTTACAGAGAGTCATAGTAAGCAAGGTTTTCTGCCTAAGCATCGTTGAGGTGTCATGATCTGAGTTTACAGTGCAGAAACAAGCTCTTTTTGGAATTTTCATCCAAGTTTGTAACTTGTTTTCCTCTAATCGTCCTTAATGTCTGAATGGATTGTCTGAAAAAAATGCAAAACCTACTTTTATAATAATATGAAATGTGCTTCTATTTCAGATTAACTAGTGTGAATACTTTCTATCAGGAATGAATGCACAAAATAAAATTTAAAAAAACCCCTCAACACCTTTATCACATTCCTATGTATCATAATGAGCTATTTCTTAGAAGGTTGAAAAAAAAAGTATATCTCCTTGTAACTTCTTCAATGACACAGATGTGAATTCAGAAAAACAGCAGACATAAAACTGCTGTATGCTATATCTCAAGTGTAGCATGATGTTGATGAAATTCATTCTATATTTACTCCTGTATTTATTTATTTTTTCTAAATTCAATATTTCTTTTTCATTTTTTCCCTTATTCTTGAAGTATACATTCTTGAGTTACGTATGTGTTACATACTCTTTGTAAACAGAGAACAGTTTTCTCTATTTAGTCACCAGTTAAGCATACATTAACATTATAGGCAGCACAAAATATTGTCCTGAGAAGAACCTGGAAAAGAATTGATTTTTCACCAACTAAACTAACTCTAACTCAGAAAACACAGTTTTTGACTGTACATAATGATTGTTACTGTCATTTTTCTTATTAAAGCAAGATGATATTTTAATTGTTTTTCTACTTTAAGCATATTTTAGAAAAGCAAACCAGTGTAAACTGTGCAATCTGTATCTGTAATTATCATATATTTACAATGCATCTTCCCTGAAGTCACTCTTGTGAATGAACTGTAATGACACCCAAACTAGGTTTGAAATGGTAGCAATGCAGACACCCAGGACATTATCTATAGAAAGAACAAACGCTAAATCCCTTTTACATTAATCACAACTGCTTTGGGATTCCTTAGGCAGAGCCTTCATTGCTCAGATATCTCCATTAGTTTAACTGCTTTCATTTTCTTAAATACAAAGATACCACCTCTGAGTTTTGGAAGTCCCTGAGCTATGAACCCTTGAAGGCTGGGACAATAGAATGAAGGAATATTGCTATAAGCCTGTCCTATTCTGCTTTTCCCTAGACACGTGCTATCAGTCCCAGCTGGAGTTACTGGTCTAAATGGTTTTTAATCTGATTTACCACAGCCATTCTTTCTTTTTTTTTTTTTTTTTTTTCTCCTTGCATGTTCATAACCTGCTTGGCACTCCACTTGTGCATCCTCACTTCTAGTTTTAATCTATATAAGAAACAATTTGGACTAGCTACCTCTGTGGTCTGGACCAGTAGATACTCACCCAGTGGCACACAGTAAAATCCCTTTTTCTTGGAAGACAGGATGTCCCAAATGCAATGATGAGGGCAGAGAGTGGGTTTGTGGACTTAGGTCTAAGAGCCTAATTTATCCACCAACCACTGCTTGAGTTTCTTTGTTTTTTACTAGATGACAGACAACTCCACATCAAATCCATAGTTTTGCTGATTACAGCTTGTCTGAGGATTTGTCAGTTTGTGCAAGTTTGTATAGTCAATGATAATGCCAGCAGTTAATGTTTTTACCTTGCTTGCATTGTCTTTGGATAGCCTGATTCACTCTCTTCAGACACATGAACTATGAGCCTGTTTTGCCACTGTGTTACTTCAGCTCATACCAGCGAAAATCAAGTTTGATACTTCTAATGCACTGGAAATGTGCTTTCCTCTTACCACCCTCTCATGTATTAGCTTTTTATGAATACCACAGAACTCCTATTTTCCAAACACCTATTAATTGGGTTTTTGTGTCCTTTGTGTTATTTCTAGCTCAGTTTTGCTGTTCTTCTCCAGCCATTCATAATTTCACAGATCAAGGACAACACCAAAGGAAAGAATATATTTCTGATCACACATTAGCCAAATTCATTCATGGAAAGTAGTGTAAAGGAGAAGGAAGAAGTGCCATAACTTTACAGCTTGACAGTCAATCTTTTTTTTATTTCCGTAATACAATGTGAAAATGGCATCTGATGTACTTGAGTATGAAACATTTCTGATCTCAGAATGAGGCATGTAATTCCTTTATGTTTAATGCTTCAACAGTAGTACTGTAGTTATATGTAGTTGGCAATTTCCTATCAATCAAAACTTCTCTTTTGTTCATCTGTCTGTAGAAACACATGAGTTTAGACAAGAAATGCCACTGGGAAAGAGTGTTCAATATTAGGTTGAAATTTCTGGTTGTATCTGTAAAAAGAAATATTCCTGGAGGATGGTGGTTCTCCATTCCCCTTTTTCCTTTTCCCTTTCCTTTCCTTTCCTTTCCTTTCCTTTCCTTTCCTTTCCTTTCCTTTCCTTTCCTTTCCTTTCCT
>WUAM01000287.1:96576938-96589113 GCA_024336885.1 Actenoides hombroni
CCCTTTCCCTTTCCCTTTCCCTTTCCCTTTCCCTTTCCCTTTCCCTTTCCCTTTCCCTTTCCCTTTCCCTTTCTCTTCTTTTCCTTTTCTTTTTCTTTTCTTCTTTTCTTCTCTTGGTCTATTTTAGTGGTAGATTTTCCCTCACTTTATCATGAGTGAACAAGAACACAGAATTTTGCAAAATCAAAATGTTTTAGCACAATGCAAAACGTGCTCCATATATTATGGCAAGTTCTTGTTTCTTATTGCTTGTTGTACAGTAGGGAATTAGGTGAAACCACCAGAGCATAGTTCTAATAAATGTCTTTTGTGGTTTTACACCACACTCCAGTGTGAAAAAAGACTGGTTGTTGTTTTGTTTGCTCCACCACATACACATCTCTTTTGATTATTTCTTATGTTTGCTTATTAAAAGATATGGCAGAGCATGTGATCAGGAAGCAAACAGGAAATGATGAATTTAGACAGATGTATGTCTAATCCATTCAGTTACGCCTTTAAAGACTATCTTTAGCAATTTTATATCTCAGTGTTTGTATCACTAATGCAATTTTAGAATGAAATAACTGCAGTATTTTGAACACAATCACACGAAGACTGTCAGAAGCACCAGCCTGAATTGCAAAATATTTGTTCCAAACAGAAGTACCAGATTAAAGTCACAACCCAGTACTTATAATTTAAAAATACAGTTTTAAGAGGTAGACATTACTATGAAAAGCATATATACTTCAGAAGTAAATTTAGACCCCCATTCATAAAGGTATTTAGGCATTCAAATACTGCGAAGTAATTTTAATATGTTCAGCAAGAATTACCCAAGTGCTTAAAACTATTCGTATGTTTAACTATGCTGTTGAATTGGCACAGACACTCTAAATTGAAATACCAGTAATTTGGCTAGTAATAATTTAGAATTTGTAGAAGTTCATTCAAAGTTTTTAACCTTAAAACCAGCTATCTAGCTTCTGCCGTGTCAAATAAAAAGTAACCAGATATCCAAATTTATTTGTAAGATGCTCTAACAGTACCAGAAAACATGTATCATGTCTCCAGGATGCTTAAAGGTTATGAAGTCATTTTGAAAAATGTCACAAGAATCCACCATGTAATTTGAATGTTACTCACTGGTTTCTGCTCTATGGACAATCAGTGAGAGTAAAATTGAAAGACACTTTGAATACTAATATTTGTAGAAATATTATTGGGAAAGCTGTCTTCTGAGAATGGTACATGTAAACCAACAGAAAACAATAACATCTCATTGACACTTACGGCAACCTTCATAAGGAGAAAGATGAAGAGAAGTATGTAACTTTCTGTAACTTCTGTCCTGAAAAATAGGGTAATACTTCTGTTTGAGTTTTCTATAGTGGTGGTGGAGAACTGAGGAAAATGGGAAAAGCAAGAAATATATGTGTAAAAATTGTTGTCTGGCTGATGTCCTGAGTGGCAAATCGGAAAGATGCTTTAGAGGAATGCTAGCAGACAGATCAAGGTGACTTGTGAAGCCCCAGGAAATTGAGCGATACGTGCAGGAGAAAGAAACTTGATGTGATTGATTGAAAACTAATTGCAATGGTAGATTTAAAACTGATGTGAGCGAATCAGAAATAGGAAGACGGTCATAATCAAATGATCCATATGACTGCTGTGATCAGAAGACCATAGCTAGCAGCCTTAAGTTTGTTTCTCCATCCATTATCCATATTAGGATAAAGCCTGATCACTTTTGAAGGATTTCCATCCTTGTGATGGCTTCAGAGCACTGTGCAAATATAAAGATATAAATAAAGACTTACAATCTGCTACATTCTATTATTATTAAATTGTTTATTTTGTACCCAGTTGCAGGGGAAAGTCAGATTTTGCCTATGCACACAACTGCTGTTGCTTTCAATAGAAATTCCACCCTGATTACAAAATCAGTCCTATCACTCCTTACAGGAAAATCGTTAAAAATCTGCAATAATATTTTCACCAAAATATCTATCCTGAAAGGACTATTGTACAACATTACTCACAAACCAGCTATTAAAAAAGTTCCAGTCTCCAGTCTCTGTGGGGATTTTTGCAGTACACACAAGTCCTTCTTCTTTCCCACACAGCAGCTAAAAAACTGACTAAAATGTAAAATAACTCGGACTGATTGTCGTGGTTTAAACCCCAGCCGGCAGCTAAGCACCACACAGCCACTCCCTCACCCTGGTGGCATGGTGGAGAGAATCAGCAGAGGAAGAGAGAAAACTCCTGGGTTGACACAAAGTAAGTTTAGTAAGTCAAACAAAAGCCACTCAGAGAAGCAAAAGAAAACAAAGAATTTGTTCACCGCTTCCCATCGTCGGGCAGGTGTTCAGCCATCTCCAGGAAAGCCAGGCTCCACCACTCATAGCAGCTACTTGGGAAGACAAACATCACTCTGAACGTCTCCACCTTTCCTTATTCTTCCTCCAGCTTCACATGCTGAACATGATGTCATACGCCAGCTTCTCGTGCACTTGCAACCTGCTTGCTGGTGGGGCGGTGTGAGAAGCAGAAAAAGCATCGACTCTGGGCGAGCTCTGCTCAGCAGTAACTAAAACACCCCTGCATCACCAACACTGTGTCCAGCACAAACCCCAAACATAGCCCCATACCGGCTACTGGGAAGAAAATTAACTCTACCCCAGCAAAAACCAGCACGCTAATCTAAGTTCTAACAACTTCAGCTTCTTGTGTTTTCTGATTCTATGTACTATCATAGCAACAAGTACTTCTTCTTTGAGGGAGAGAAATTATTTCACTCAAGCAGTAGTCTACCCATCGGTGCCCGGCAGTAAGAACATTTGTGCAAGTGACAACACGTATATACACGTGTGTATACATCCTAACCTTATCAGAGATACCACGGGGCTGTAATGCACAGCAAAGTGCTGCAGAGTCATGCAGCACTGCACCATGGCTCACGGTTCTGACAGCGATTCGCTTCCCGTCTTCAAGGCAATATTATTTATGTCAACGGCAATGAAATCAAGCAAATGTGCATGAAGCAAAGCATATGAAAACATCACTGCAGCAGCCAGAGAAATTCTGCTCCCTCGGGCCCGCTGTGTCTCATTCTGGCTGTACTGTAATGCAGAAGTGTGCTAATTTAAGACCTTCTGACAAACCGAAGCAGCCACGTTAGTGTTAGGTTCTTTCTACCAGAAAAAGATGTTGTACAACATAACTCAAGGCACTGGTGTCTGCTTCAGTTCTGCAAAGCACTTCCACAATCTCTTCTATAGCGAGAGTGAATGGAAAAGGAGGTAACTGACCTCCTTGCATCAGCAAAGATTTCCAATGCAAAGGATACCCCTCTTGACCTCCTCAAGAGAACAACTGTCCCTGTCAGACTGGCATTTTTCCCATGAGTTAAAGCTCTTGGAGACTGGGAGAGATAAAGACCGCTGTCCACTGCTTAGCTGCTTCAGCTGATGATGGGCAATACAATTATACACACAAAAACCCCATTTTTCAATCACTCTACCATGTAATAGTCATAACAGTGAAAAAATATGGGATGAAACTGAGCAACAAGAAATTTCTATGTCTTCCAAATATTCCAAATATTTGAAAGCATAAAGGTTTCAAAGATCTTCCTCTTGTGCAGCAGGTCAACTCCAAGGCCTTGTACCATGGCCAAACCACTTTTCTTGTGTTTTGTGGAGTGTGAGCTTTAAGGAGGTTTTTTTTTTAAGTTATTGCCAAAAACATGGCTGAATTCCTTTTTTATCCTGGGACAGGGACATCAAAACTGTCACATTCTAATGGGGAAAAAAATAAAATCATTTATTCAAAACCAAACTTTTGTGTTCAGAAAAGTCAAAAGCATTTTAAATGCAACTTTTAACTATCTCTGTTTTCCAGTACTATATTTTTGTTTATAAATTATTAAAGCATTGTCTTTATATTAGCAGGTCTGAGTTTTAATTCTGTAGGCTTGTCAAGGGGGCTGATTTAGTTTTTCATTTCCTACAGTTCTATGTGAGTGAGTCTCATTAAATGGAATAGCTGTTCTGCATACAAAGCAGAGAAAACAGATCTGTGAGTGTTGGTGGACAGTTCTAGCTTAGTTTAAAGTTGAATACACAACTATTGTTTGTGTAAGGAGTTCAAATGTTCATTTTGCATGTTTTTTGCTGCATTTTTTTCTGAAATGTCACCTAATGTTATCTGTAATATTTGACCAAATTACAACATGCCTATCACTCTCCACTTGTTTTTACAAGGGAATAATATAAATAATTCCTGTCTGATATCTGTGAGCTCAAAGCCTAAGCTCTTAAACTGACTCTCATCTTGGCATCTCAGAAGATCTTGGCTAAACTTTCAGAAAAAGCAGGGAAGATTATTGGCCAGAACCATATTTTTTTTTTATTCTTTTTTCATTTTGCAGTTTTGATATTCTTTAAAAATGAGATCTTGTTCTACCAAATCTGCTGCACATTGTTGTGAATATGCAAATATGGGAGTAGGGTGGTGGTGTTTTCTTTCCCATAATTTAGCCTGAAAGAGATTGTGAGCTGCAAAAAACAGTGGAGGAGATACGTTTGCCATAATTAGTAATAAATAATTTCTGGGAGGACCTTTGCATTTATCAGTGAGAAGGGCTATCAGTCACATACCCAAATCCGAGGTAAGGCATGCTGCTTGCTCACTATGCCATCCTGTTTCTTGTGTGTACACTCCCGAGGTGAAAAGGTACAGCCATACCTCTGCAGCTGCTGCGTGCTCCAAGTTCTCCCCTTTGAAGAAGTTCTGAAGAGGACCATCATCCTAAGGGTTAGATACATACACAGCTTTTCCTCATTTTATGGAACTGCTCTTTACTTAGCAATCATATTAAATAACATAAAAAAATGAAACTGAACAAGCAACTAGAAGAAATCTGAAATATCTTGGGCTTGTTTTCCCTTTTGACACCTTACTGCCTCTCCCACAACTACAGTGATGAAGTTGTCTCCACTCTGTAAGTGAAGGATGTGTTTTCTTTTACTGTTGTTTAAATAATTTTGGGAGTCGTTAATGATTGTAATACAAAATGACTGATATGTGTGACAGCTTCTGAAACCTTGAGACTTAGTGGGACTTACTTTGTTGCAATATTCTGGGTACTATTTCACGAACCTGCACTCAACAAACCGTCAATCATTGTGAGCAATATATAATCCTGTCTTGCTTAAGAGATAAAAATAAAGACGCTTTTTAACCTCAAGGTAATGTAAAACATTTAAAGTAATTGCTAGGGGTATGACATTTTAAATAGAGACGTCTCAGATGCAAACGGTTCAACGGTGAAATAAGTAAAAGATAAAAATAAAAACAAAGAAAAGCAAAAGCAAAACTAAGTACCACTTAAATACCACCAAAGAGTATGTTTAATACCACTACGAGTAGTGTGTCGTGAGGTGAACAAAGCAGAGCAGAGTGCATTTACCACTCTACCCAGAGGAACAAGAATAAGGCAGGAATCTGACACTGCGCTGCTTTTATATTGTAGATGATACAACTATTTCTGTCACTCTAGTGGTGTAAACGAGACACGAACTAATCCAGGAAGATGTCTGTGTGAAGCTGGGATGTGGCTCTCGCATAGCTGTATGCTTCCTGCTCTGACATGGGCCCTTACCCTGCCCCAGGAGGCATTTTGTTATGGGCCAAAGCTGAGGAGGAGTGTCAAGAAGCAGCAGTGCCCAGTATCCCACCACTCCCGTGGCAATGCTAGCGCTCACAGAGGTCTGTTATGTGTCATAACAGTTCAAAGAAGCCCGGAGGGTCTTAAAAACAAAGCCATTTAAGAACATTTGACTCAGATCTGGAGCTGGCTGTAGAACGTGTAATAGTGCTAACCTCACCTTCCATGTAAACAAAGAGTTGAAAAGCAACGAAAGAGTATCCAAGTTTGATTTTGCAATACGAAGAACCACCTTAGGCAGAAGGCAACTTTTTGTGAGGCTTTTCCACTTGATCATTTTGGGTGCCATTTTTCTCACTTCAGTTTAATTGGCGAAAGTGCAGGCATTAATCTGCTGAGGCTCATTCCACATCCTGTAGAGAGGGCAAAGCCCACGGTGAGGGTGCTGTTTATTGGACCAATGTAGATGTCTGTGTTAGCATGAGACGAAGTGTGCTCCAAACACCACTGACTGGGTTGCAGTGCTGCAAAGGGGCCTTGGGCAACTTGATAAAACCAACTGCAATCCAGACGTCTTCATTCAGTGAGATGAAGGACACCCTCAGCATCTGGTTATCATAGAGGTGGAGGGAGAGAGGGACTGGAGTAATCTTTGATTTACTCCAAGATCTTTTTACATGTATAAGGGGTTGCTTTCTGCAGTAATCCTATCCTTTCCCTCCCTGGGGAAGGATAATATTCTCCACTCTGGTTCACTGTGAGTGCAAGGCTCTTGCCTCTTGCTTTGCTCTCTGCTGTCCTTGTCTTTCAGCCTCTCATGCTTTCCAGGGCCATGTTTCCAGCTCTTGAAGTTCTGGCCTCAGTCATTTTTCTGTTCATGCTCCCCTAGCACAGACCTACTATGTCAGTGGTGTAAAAATCTGTTTCTACAATAATACATTCACCCCGTAACATACAACCTGTTACACTGGAAGGTATGATTAAGTATTTAGAATAAACTGAAACTTCCAGGAGTAACATTAAGGTCTACAAAATTTTCTCACCCGGCAGTTAAGCTCTGTTCTCATTGTCTGCCAGCCACTACATGCTTGGTTGAACCACAGATGCTTGGTTGAACACCTTAACTCACAGATAGACAAACCTAGCCATGAAAGACTGAATCCCAAAGGGTACACTTTATTAGAGGAAAGACTGAATCCAAAAGGGTACACTCTATTAGAGGAAAAATTCAACATAGATATCTTGCAAGGTGTAGCTATGTCCTTTCTTTCCAATCTCTTGCTTTCCTCCATTAGCTAGGAAAAGAGTGGCTCCTGAAACCTGCTGAATATGAATACAGGGGTAAAAGTGTTGCTGGATCTTGACCATAGACGAATTGGGTTTGTGAAGAGAATTTCACATTAGTGTTTATTGTCCAGAAAGATGCAAACTCCCCAGTGCTTTTTCTGAAAAAAAGTGTTTTCTAAAAAAATAATCCCATCTTTTTTTCCATAAGGTTGCATTTTGCTTATTTGGCTTTTTTTTGGGGTCTTACTAGACCAGTCTAATAGGAAAAGTAAAATAAATATACTATACCACCTAATATCCAACCCCACAAGATCTGGAACTACTTATGTTTCAACATTTGATGGAATCTTTTAAGTGCTAGGCTTCCTTCCTTTTCTTTCCCTTTCTTTTTTCCCTTTCTTGCTTCAGTCCTACTTCTGCTTGAATTACAGTGGCTAAGGGATATAACCTGATGAGAAGGGAGTAGTGATAAAACAAGGATTGTGAACTCTGTCTGAAGGCTATGAAAAACACAACCAAACTATTCTTCCTGACTGAAAGCCATTATGAGTTTATCACCGTTTCTTTGATAGAGAAGTATTTGTAAACTCTTCCTCTTTTTCATAAGACAAACCCACAACTGATAACAACAGAAACTAAATTGAAAGGAATTGGCCTCTCCAATCATCAAGTCATCAGTAAATATTTCAGATAAATAATTTTTAAATCTGAAGTCACCCAAACTATTCAGCTGCCCATCGTTTTTCTTTCTTCTAATTTGGGAAGGTGGGGCTGTATATTTAAGTTAAAAGGCATTATATCTAGTCTGCTATTATAGAGGAGAGAAAGCTTTAAGAAATAAAAAGTGAATACAGAAGTACATCAAAGTTCTTGACATATTAATGAATACCTGTGTATTTTCTCCACTGAATGTCTATTTTCAAAGTTACAGCTTCTTGAAACACTGTGAAACACATCTTTGTGCACCCAAATACAGCTTCACTTCTTTCCACTTTTGCCTAACAGGTTCCTCCATCCTTCCTTTCCCCTTCTGCCTTTCTTTCATAAAAATATTATAGGAAAGAACTAAAAAATGCTTTTAATCTAAAATCATAACATCATATTTTTAATAACATATACTAAAAAAGAGATAGTTTTGCTCTTTTTTTGTTGTTTTGTTTTGCTCTGCATTCTTCCCTTGGGATTTGCCTATCAGATAACTAGAAGGAAAATGGAGAGCGTTTTGATAACACTAGAACTCTTTCTAAAATGCAGAAAAACACCTCCAACATTTAACAAAAATTCCCCTATGACTGTAAGTGGTAGCCAGCTTTCACTGATGAGCTCTAAACTAGCTCTTGCTCACTCCACTTGGAGATGGCAGCCAGACCATACTGCTTTAAGTAGAGTTCTCTAAGAGATGGTTTATTTTGTAGGACATCTCTCTAAGCAGAATGGAAGTTTTGATGCTGATTCATGATGTTGCCTAGAAGGACTATAGCACTGGTTATCAGCTGTGCAGATGCAAAATGGAAGTGATCTGGGACAATCTGGCCAAGACAGGAGAGGCTATTATTCACTATAATTAAATTTATAAGAAATTTTCCTGTAGAAAGAAAGGAACTCCCTAGAAATACTTCACAACTACTTCTTCTGAGCTTTCTGTATTTGGAAAGGGATTTTGAAGCTGAAGAGAACAGGTAGAGGAAAAGAAAAGAGGAAAACAATGAAGATGGGGGGGGGAATGGGAGGAAGCAGACAAGATGCATGTTTGGAAGTAAGTCTTACTTCTCCTCTGAGTAAGAAGAGGCTAATGTTTTATGAGCAAGGTGAAGATTGGTGAGGAACAGAGGGTAAAGAGGGATTGTAGCATCTTTCTTGCAGCCTGGGGAAACACCTGTTTACTTTTCATCAAAAACATGCTCCTCTGCAAGCTGCCAGACTTTCAGCCATCATAAATGGGCTACAGATATTGCCTGGTAGAGGAGGTCCTCCTCATGCAATCACCAAAATGATCATTCCTGGCAGACCAGGGCATTTCCTGTGATCCCCCTGCTCACTCTGCAGGAGCAACAGCAACCCTCCTGTATGCAAACCAACAGCTCGTGGCTATCACTCACAGCCATGGTGCCTGGGACAAGGCAGCAGACTCACACCAGAGCCCCAGTAGCTTCAGAGGACGCAGTCCTCAAGTTTAACATTACCGAGTCCCAGCTGGTGGTTTACTGTTCCAAATGCCAGTCCAAAACTGAGCCCCTGAGAGACCTGGCCATTGCCCACTGGTGAACAGCTCCCGCTTCCCTCAGCTCAAAGAAAAGACTTTCAGTTACATGAAGGTTTCAGTCTCTGTGGCAACCTTAAAATGTTTTTGTAGGGTGAAGGAAGCAGTAAAAATAGGAAAAACATCCCTTCAATATCCTACACTTTTATATCTATCGAATTCAGCAGTTCTTGTGCACACACATGACACATTCTGTGATGCTAACAAGTACTTAGGTACACCATAGAACAGACAAAAGCCATTAACACAGTTCTGTTTATAGTTGCTGTGCAGTATAACATGAAACTAGAATTAATCCTGCTGCAGTCCCATGTTTTCTTTAAAGACTGGCTAACAGGTTGTAGTATAAAACCCCAGCGTTTTGGTGTTTGCTGATATAACAACTACAGTCAGCTGAAAAGTTCTGTTTGTCCTCTCCTTCAATCAAAGGCAAAATAAAAGGAAGTCTGAAAAAATGATCACCCTCTGATTAAATAACACTCAGATGTCAAAGGCAAAGCACCTAAAGTTTATTTAGGAGAAGCAGAGACTGCTCTAAGGCTATGGCTGTCTCCAGGGGAAGAAGAAAGAACCAATCTTTATAAAGTCCATGTGGCACATTACTTCACCTGTAAGAATCTTATTATGATTATATTAACAATTGCTTGATTCTTCCCTTATGTCAGTCAAAGGTCAACCCAAACCAAGTTTTATTCCTGCTTCAAGCCAACTAAATTTCAATGGCTTGCCTGACATATCAACCTCAAGAGCTCTTTCCTTTCACAGGATAGGAAAAAAACCAGTCTTCACTATTTTGAAATTATAAAAATTTCAGAACACCAGCATTTAAGTATAGTCACAGAGAAGGAAGGAAAAAACCAGAACATCAGTTGAGACTTGCTGCAACACATGCAAGGGCAAATATACTAAAAGGTACTCTTTAAAAGAAGACAACATAGATCAACAATCAATTCACAAGCCATCTTTTAAGAATGATTACAAACCCATTAATATAGGAATTACAAAACAGAAAGCTAAATTTAAAGAAAGGGCATTATAATTTGCACAGCATGAAAAACAAATATTCTTTTATCCAGGCCCATAATTAATAATATTGTGTTTTCTCTCCTACCAAAGATCAATTCTCTCATTACTGAGAGAGGAATTATATTTTTAAAATTATCTCCATACCTACTCAAGCTTGTCTTTGGGCAAAAAGTGCTGACTGAGAGATCCAAAGTCAAATGCCTGGTCACACTGAAGTTAATTAAATGTGTTCATTGTTTTTAACAACGTTCTAATTTCATTTACCCTTGTCCCACAGAAAAAAATTCAACTTTACACTACTAAGTTATTTTGTTCAGTACAAAATGAGACGTAACTCAAGGCAGAATCATCATCTTTGAAGTGCTACACGATATAGAAACCATCTTCTGATAAATTATACCGCATCATCAGATATCTATTCTATAGATTTGAGTGTTAGCATATATTCCTACAGAAGTCAGTAAATACTGAGGACTCAGCATTTCTTGGTAGATACAGCAAGTTTGAGGATTAAGCCCCTTATTCCCATACCACAAGAGTCAAGTGCAAGTTGAGGTCACATTGGAAGGAGTTAGATATCATAGTTGAATCCCTAGTTGCTGGGATTTGCACTGTTCCAGATAGCTTTTGGTTTGTTTGGTTGGGTTTTTTTCTGATGATTACAGAGTTTCTATCACGAGTGCCATCTTAGGAACGGCGTTTAGAAATGGTGAGATATTTTCTCTCCATACAGAGCTGCAGTGAGCTATTGAGCTGTGCAGGAGATGAATGCAGTGATTTACTTGCGACTCACCTCCTTAGCACCTGGGATCAAACCCAAGCTGTGCCTGTTATCATTTCAGTCTATCAGGGGAGTCAGTTGGTCATGTCCATACCCCTTCACCGCTTCCCATTAGATTGACTGTAGAAGGAAGTTCTGGGGTGAGTTGCATGAAAGAATGCTCCATGGAGCAGAAACATTAATAAGGCAACCTCATACTCACATTTATGAGGGAAAAAATGGTTTCTACCAAAATGATATCCCTTTTTTGAAACTTAAGTATGTCTCAAATCTCTCCCAAAAATACTCTTTTCCTGGAGTGTGAACAAGGCTTTTGGTGCTATATTAGAGGCTAAGCAGGGCTGTGGAGCTCCACTTGTAGCCACTGGCAGTGAGAATCAGATGGATATTTTGTCTGGTATATCTGTATGGTGGTATGATCAGGGCTGTGTACAGCCTTGAGCACTTCCCTGGAGCAGTGGATGATTCTTCCTTCTCTCTCTGTGGCCAGTCACAGTTTCACCCTTGGTTGCAGCATATTACACCCACGTGCACACGGAAAGCGGTGGAGGCAGAGGCCACATAGGCAGGGCTCCTTCTGTGGTGATGTGTCTCTGCACTGCTCTCTGGTGAGGGTTTCTGGCTCACCCAGAGTTTGTATTCAATACCTGAGAATGTATAAACTGCTTTATTCTTCTCAGTCAGTGGCCTGGAAACCCTACAGCTGCATTTACAGGGCTGACAGGAAATTCAAATTGTAACTGCTCAGCAATGGTAATTTGTGACCAAGGAATGATCTGGCATGGAAGGCAAGACAGCTCAGCTGAAGCAGGGGTTTAACTGGCTGGAAGCAGGGACACCAGAGATGGAAGCACTCCTTGCAAGGGAGTCAAGTTTCACTTGGTGATGAGATAAGAAACAGTCTCAGTATTGTCTTGTAGCCATCCTGGAATGGGAGCACTCAGGGAGAGTGCTCAAGAGACACCTTTGGGCAGCAGAGCTGGGCTGGGAGATGGACCCAAAGCAATGGTAAAGTACCCCATGTAACCCCACTCCAAATTGATGCTGATGCAATTTTATGTAAAAAACTGGCTCACAACACACCTCTGCGGGTTTCTTATAGAATCACTTATGGTCACAGGAGTCTTTCCAATGCATTTTTCTTTTACTTTTTTTTTTTTTTTAA
>WUAM01000287.1:96589139-96610138 GCA_024336885.1 Actenoides hombroni
ATTCTCCTCAAGGGGTACAATAAAAACCCCTCAACAGGAGGGTCCAGTGTTTTCCCATGATGCTAAATATAACACTTCCATCATGACCTCAATGATTTTTCCTCTGCCAGGTACTCAATATTACATCTTCCACCTACCTGTCCTGCCAGCACCTGCTCGTAACTCAAGGAGAGTGTGCATTCCTTGTGCTCTTCCAATGAAGCAAGCAGGCATCCAGTCCCAGATCATGTTGCCTCCCTTGGCTGCACTGGGGGATGTCCAATGCTTGCTGGTCTTGTCTCTGTAACCATAAGGATGAGTCCCATTCACATTTATTAACAAAAGGGAGAAAAGGCAAATGCAATTGTAACTCTCTGAAACCTACTTCTAACTTCATACTTTCTATTAGTGATGGCAAACTAATAAAACCAAATCAAAATCAAATCAAGTAGAACTTTTTAATATCCAGATTGCCGCAAATCCCATAGAAATAAATACGTAATTTTAGGAAGTATGTAAAAATGCATATCCATGAAGCTTGTCTGGTAGTATCTTCATTATAAGAGCAGATTAATTTTGTGCAATCAGAATACAGGCACAATCTAATTGCCAAGAACTATATTCTGTCACTGTAATACTTTACACCACAGCTAGTCTGGTTGACTGTGTTCGCCACTAATAGCTGTGGTTTTTTTCTCTTTTGGAATGTAATAGAGTAGGCTGAAGCAAATTTGCACTTTATATTTGATCATTTTTTAATTTCTTGAAAAAGATGGGAAACAAAACATAAAATGGTATATATCCCAAGTATTAAAATCAAGTAAAATATATAAATATAATACAAAACTGTACCAAACATTTCCTTCACTCACAAGGCGAGTGCAATGAGTGAAAGTATTTCAGTAACATTGCTTTCAGAGGCCCTTTCTTCCTTGAATGATTACTTTAGAGAATATGTAACAATTAGCAAAAGTACTTTTGAAACCCCCCCCAGACCTCAACCTGCAAAGTTCATCCAATAAAAAGTCATGCAACCTCTAAAAGAGCTGAAATAAGAAGAGCTGCAAAAATAACAAGCAAATGATTCATATCCAGGGGAATGAGAGCTGGGTCATTTGGCTTGGGTTTTGGTGGGTTTTTTTTGTTTCTGCTTTTTTCCATAAAGGTACAAGTGGGAATTGTAGCCAGCGCTTTACACTTCTGTTCCAACTCTGCTACAGACCTTCCTGTGATATTGAGGCAATCTCTTTAGAGTGCTGCTAGTCAGCACGTATTTCTTTGGTCCACTACGAAATATGTTTGCAGAACTAGTTACTTCTGGCAACATGGTGCAATTGAAAAATGGAGGGTTTTTTTTTAATTTTGTCTGAAGCAAAGGTGGAGGGGGTTGAGATGTAAAGAAAACGTTGAAAGCTTTCTGTTTTCTGAAGGTGAACTTGCTTTTTTTTAAAAAAAATCTTTGGTTGCAGAAAATAGCGAATGGTTTGAGAGACGTTTCAGCAAAACTAAAACAAAGGAAAACCTTGTGGGAGATTGATGCTGAGCTTTAGGAAGTATTGCCAACGTGTTAAAAAAAAGAACTTCACCCCCTCACCCTTGAGGATGAAAAAAGTTAGGCAGCATGCCAAAAAGCCCAGAAAGTGTAATCTTCATTTTAGGGAATTCATAATTTAAGACCAGAGACTACAAATTACAACTTCATTAACTTAGGTGGTTTTTTGTCGTTTCTCTCAATCTGAGGAGAGAAGACCAGGATCTCAGTTTCCCTTGACACTGTGCAAACACAGCAAAGCTGTGATGGCAGTAGTTCAGCCCAGATCAACTGCAGTGGCTGTTGAAAACACATCCATTTCCCAAACACTAT
The DNA here is from genome assembly GCA_024336885.1 of Actenoides hombroni. Classification (NCBI taxonomy): domain Eukaryota; kingdom Metazoa; phylum Chordata; class Aves; order Coraciiformes; family Alcedinidae; genus Actenoides; species Actenoides hombroni. The sequence goes on from WUAM01000287.1 coordinate 96,590,983, forward strand.
TCCTAGCACTCCTATCCCCCGTGGCATGGTTATCGACGGACCGAGCCACCTCTGAAATGCTTACAGTCCAAGCCCAGGGCCTTTTCTGCACCCAGTGCAGGTGAGGCAGCACTGGAATGGTGTGAGGCCACTTTAGGCTCCAAACCAGCAGTATTGCTTTCCAGCACACTTGCAGCCCATTGCTGCCACGTAATGCCAACTAGACGGTGTGGGGACAAGGTGGATGTGGGTGCCAGAGCATTTTAATCATGTATATGCGCAATGATGTTCATGTGTTAATTCTACAGCCAGGTCCAGTGCATGCCAAAAACCATACCCAGATGGTATGGTTTCTTAGGCATCCAGAAGGAAGCATTTTAGGGAATGATTTGAAGAAAGACTGCATTTTTCTTTTCCCTAAATGTGTCATTAAGGATGTCAAAACTCACTCAATGTGACCTGTTTGCAAATCTTCCCATGGCTTTACCTGCCTTCTGTCTCTAATGGAGTTTGTCTCAGATCCTGAACTGCAGGACTGGAAAACGGCTACTTGTTTCTCTTTAAAACCTTTAAACACACATTTCATCCAATTTGGTAGAAAACAGGCGAATAACAAGATGAATTTTTGACTTATCATTGCCTTTCCTCTGACCACGTCTTAAGTCTGGCGAGCATATTAAGGAGAGATGCACCCCACCACGGAGAGTGGCAGCAGAAGATTAAATCCTACTCCAACATCACCAAAGTCCACAGAGCAGCTTTAAAACGCGAGGGGCTTTTGCTCCACAGTGGTGTGCATTTCACCTGACCAGTCTACTTGAGGCCTGAGCGATGGCCACCACCCTCAACCTTGGAGCTGAAACAGCACGCGCTGCTTCTGGGCACCATCTGCACCCAGCATATTTCAGCCTGAGGGCAACGGTGTCCTGAATAGTAATGTACAGACATAACATGGCTAGCCTCTACAAACAGGAATATCAGTTTATTAGCATTTTAATTGGACAGCAAGAGTAGACGACATGCAGGCCTAGTTTACGTGTGGGTTTACTGCAGTCCACATAAGGAGGAATGAATGTTGGCTTGAACTGGGATTACTGGGTGCTGGAAGTTACTACAGAGTAGCTGCTACTTTGGGCCTACAGAACACATTGACTGTTGGCTTACAACATTGCTAGTAGCTTTTTTAGGAGGGTTTGGCAGAAGGCAGTTCAAACCTATTAGAACTCCATGAAAGGACAGTACAAAAAAAAACCCATATAAAATTTCAAACACCTTTAGTTGATACAGAAGTTCTTTTCCAAACTAGAGTTTTTTATTTCTTTCTTCAAAAATGTTATGTGTGTCTCTCTCTCTGAGCTCTTCTGTAAAAATCCCTTGTCTTTCACTGATCTTAGACATGTGTCCTACCTACCATGAATTCTTGGAAGACAGAAGCTGTGTGTGTATTCAGCCAGAGCTATTTTATTCCCACTCTTTTACAGATAGCATCCATCTGCTCCTTCTCTGTCCACATGCCTGTAGAATCATAGAATTGTCAGGCTTGGAAGGGACCTTAAAGATCATCCAGTTCCAACCCCCCTGCCATGGGCAGGGACACCTCCCACTAGAGCAGGTTGCTCACAGCCCCATCCAGCCTGGCCTTAAACACTTCCAAGGATGGGGCTTCCCCCACCTCTCTGGGCAACCTGTTCCAGTGTCTCCCCACCCTCATGGGGAAGAAATTCTTCCTGATAATCTAACCTGAATTGACCTATCTCTAGTTTTAATCCATTCCCTCCAGTCCTATCACTGCCCAACAGCCTAAAAAATTCCCTCCCCAGCTTTCTTGTAGCCCCCTTCAGATACTGGAAGGCCACAATAAGGTCTCCTCGGAGCCTTCTCCTCTCCAGACTGAACAACTCCAACTCTCAGTCTGTTCTCATAGGAGAGGTGCTCCAGCCCTCTCATCTTCCTTGTGGCCTTCTCTGTACATGTTCCATCACGTCCATATATTTCCTGTGACAGGGGCTCCAGAACTGGATGCAGCAATCCAGGTGGGAGTAGAAAGCCCAGTCCTTTGTCTTTTCAAGTAACTGTATTAACTGGTCTCCTGTTTTTCTTTTTCAGTTCACTGAGGTTCTTGGCTCTGTCATGTCATGTAATACTTTTGTCTATATACACAATGCAAATACAGTAATCAGTTAATAGGGGAATAAGTAATTCAAAGCATATTAGTGATTGAAGACAGGCATATTTTCAGCAAACCAAGAGGCAATATTTAATGATATAATAAAATGCAGAAGTTTTAAAGTTACAGATTTTCCTCTTCCCTAGTCTTAAGTTTGCTTATTTAATAAAATTTGCATTCCAAACTTCTGTATCCTAAAATCACATTTAAGGAGGAGTGTACTTTTTATAGGTATGTCTTCTAGCCAACTTCACCAATGTAAATGCTGTTCCCAGAAGACATTTCTTCCCCCACAGAAATCTATCCTTGTTTTTAGTGAACTGATTTTCCTCCCCCAAAAAGAAAAAATATTCTGTTCCTTGCTCTACAAGAAAGTAGTTTGACTCATTTTCCGTAGAACAATCAAGAATTTCTTATACAAATTAACTTAATGAATGATAAACCATTAATAAAGTAATTATTATTTCTGCCTTTGTACTGCAGGGTTCTAAACATAGAGTTGCGTGGCTAGTCTGTGGCAAAAAGAAGCTTCATGGTATGCTCCATGAGCATAAGGATTTTTTCATTCTTTCTGTGCAGGAATAAAGCGACAATTCCTTTAACAGGGAAGATTATAAATTGGATCTTGGTTTGTTTTGTTTTGACAACAAGACATAATATATCCTGTTGTTTCAATTTGTATCTTCCTTTTGCCCAGGGGTGATTAAGCTCTTTACAGAAATTTGTTTGTTAAATACATATTTAGCTAATTTAGAAATGAATGCTGGAAATTAATTATATTAACATATCATATATTATTTACCAGAGACATTTATTATCCTATAAATATGTATTTACTAAACACAAATTGTTTCCTCAATAATAGTAATTCTTTGGACAAAATGTAGATAGCTTCCATTTTCTCATCCGAGGATCTCAGATTGTCTTTTGCATGGAGAGGCATATGAAGTCTGTTAAAACAGTTTGAAATATGCTTATTACTGAGAATGCATGGTTCATTTTTCATTTGCTCAGCTTTTTCTTTTTTCTTCAAAAATAAAGAAATATGTTTGTAGTATGACGAGATCATGGCCAGTCCCAAAACTTGCTCTTATCTTCTCTGAAAGGAAGGGAGAGATCCAGTGTGGCTCCTCTTGTGTGCCAAGCAATTATTTGACCATGTTGATTTTTCTTAACACAGCAATGTGACAGTTCCTCTGAATTTTCTCTATGTTTAGCCATTGAGGTCCAACTAATTGAGTCACTTACAGGAAAATAAGCTAGCTAAAATTTGTTAAAAGAGATTGTGACTAAACTAAACGTGAGAACAATAGTCAGATATATGTATTCTGTGATGTGCCCTTTTGCTTTTTCCTTCCACAGATTTTGTCACTGATTAGATTACCTCTTATATTTTGTCATTTTAGGTGGTACAAAACATTAATGATATCAGTGATTACATATTCTTATATCCTGGAAAGATATACCAATTATTATCTTTATTATTATAATTATCATTATTATTTTTTATGTTAGGAAATATCCCAACTACCAGATGGTCATAAGGCCACAAGAAAACAGCATAACATACTTTAAAAAATAGTCTCTTTAGTCATACTGCTGGATGAATACTTGATATGCATTAGCTCTAACAGTGACAGCAACATTTTAACAAATAAATAAAACTATCTTATTTCCAAACAAGCTTCAGTAAACATTGTCATGATCTAAATCCTCCAGACTACATAAATATTATTTTTTCTGACATCTGAATGTTTCATCAAATACCATTTCTTCCATATTTAATGAAGAGTGAGAACTGCATCAAAAGAGTTTTTAAAAACTCCCATGATCCTGACCCTGATTTTAATTCAGAATTTTTTTCCTCTAGATCTCTGGGTGATATTCTGGAGAAAAAGAAATGGGGTTTTGAGTGTTGTATATAGTATTTTGAGTCTTAAGGCATTTAAAAATCACCTGGAATGTCTGTCTTGTGGAAAGAATGCTGAATAAGCTATTGATGGAGAAAATGCCCAATTTTAGATGAAAACCATTTTATTTTAATCTTTATCAGAATTATTAGCTTGCCTAGACCAAAATTTTCAAGCAAACTGCAAGTTACTAGAATACTCTTTGAAAACAGGATTCCCTTTTCCTCACACCAGTTGTATACAGATGCCATTTACCTGAGTCTGCAGTTACTCCAGGTGACAGGGTTCCTCCAAGCTTCTCTCAAGAGTATTTTCAGTGTTACATGGTCAGATACAACAGGGGTAGCTGGAAGGCAAGAGAAAAGCAGAAAACTTTCAAATGGAAGGCAGTGGCTTTTGAGAATAATTTCAATGAAAAAAAGAAAGGTGTGTTATATAAATTAGGGGCTCAAATGTCCTTCTGCACACGGATGTGAGCTGGCAGCTGCCCACATAGGAAACAGATCAGATGTGAGCCATCTCTGACTGACATACGAACTTTATAAAGGATGTTTTACATCTCAGACCAAGTTTGTGTCCCTCCAGTTCAGAGTGTAGGTAGATTAAACCCATATCCATCTGGAAAGGAGCACTGAGATAGAAAAAAATTGAGAGAACATGGCTGCAAAGAATGTAAGAAGACGATGCCATTCACTTTGGATTTGCTGTAGTATCTGACAGATTACACACTGAGTAGCATTACATTTGTTAAATAATCTTTCTGGGTAAGGTAGCCAAAGTATCACTCTGAAGGGATATACTGGGAGCTGGATTGGGCCCATGACCTCATTAAAAAAAGTGAAAAAGAGAGTTTTTGTAGGCATCACACCTGAAGCTATCAATCAGAGTAATTATAAAAATTAGCGTTTTGAAACCACAACTCAAAAAACAACAGAAGAAATTAAGCTGTTTCTTACAGTAGTGAGCCTATTGGTTGATTTATATATTCAGTCGTTAATTATATGTCTCCCAGGTACAGGCCCATTAAGATAGATCTCTTCTTCAAGACAGCCCAGGGCTAACAAGACACAAGACACACATTTTTCTATCAGAGCATTCGTCAGTATATTTTCTTATCAAAATGAAAAAAGACTTCTCCTGGAGCATTATGAACCCCCAGGGGCTAAAGAAATCCTTGTAGGAGAATAACAAAAGCTAAATTACACATCAAATACCATGATCACTCTTTGTGCAGTAACTTTAATGCCAAAACAATATTAGTTCTGGTTTATTTGTATTGTTAGACTTTTCAATGCCATCTGAAATAGATGGAGCCAGCGATACATATCGAGTGTATCAGAGATACATAACGAGTAAAAGACACTCCTCAGGCTTTAATGAATCCCACCATAGCCTTTAGAAAAGTTCACAGCATTGAGTTATTTTGTCATTATTAGTTACACATCTAACGAAAACCTGTGGACTGCTGAAGTTTGAGTTAGAGTGAGGATGGATGCCGAAACACTTGGGGGTATTCTGCACATCTATTTCCTTGTGAGCTTCATTAATGCAGCTTTTTAGACTCCAGCAGAACTTGTAAGTAAGGAGCAAATTTACGTAAGGAGCAAATCTCAAGCCATCCCTTAGGATTTCCATATTCCCAGAATGTTCTCATCCGTTTCCTAGCCATGCCCCAATATCATGGGTGCAGAAGACAGCTGCTGTTGGAAGAGATTCCATGACCTTCATCAGAAGAAATTTCATCTTTGTCAGTGTTACTCTCCATTGACTATTTCTAACCACTATAAATAAAGAAAATTTGTCTTCATGGACTGGAAGAAGTGACCATATAGGTGAAGGAATCTTAGTGTTATATTCTTTATTCTGTTGCATTCCTACAATTTACTTGTTTCAGTTATGTTTCCTGGATGTAAGTGGAATAACAGTTTCCTACTTGATACAGTAAAATATTACTTATGCTGATAGCAAAACTTTATATTATAAAATTAATTAAGACATCCTACATGAACCATATTCTTACTTCCTCGTTTGGTGGGCTGTATGGTACTGCAGAACACAGGCCAAGACCATATCCTCAGGTAATTTAAATATATTTGGTCTTGTTGACTTCATTTTAGGTCATCTGGGCATATGACTGCTATGCCTATGCCCTTCAAGAGATGCTCCAATGGGATGAATTTTTAAAGTAATGAAGATTCTCTTTTTTTTTTTTCTTTTTCCTAAGACCCAGATCAAAAGATATGTCAGAAAAAGGTAAAACTGATCTTTCCATTGATCAATAATTGATGTTTATTTCCTTTAAACAATACCCAGATAAAAGTCAATCACAGTTGCACTGTTCATCATCTGCTTAATTTCCTTGTATTCATTTTCCTGAGATTATTCCAGAAGGATCAGGTGTTTAGACACTGGTGATATTTTTCCTTTTATAAGACAGAAAATCCATAGATTTTTTCACTGCCTTTAAAACAGATTTGCACAAATAAATTTGCTATAAACACTAGTACCTAGCAAAATATTAAACAGAAATGCAATTTCCCACTAATTGATGGAATTTTATCTATGTACTGTAGTTTAAAAAAGGTGGTTTGCTTTGTGAAATTAAATTTAAAAGATAGATTAAACTGCATTTTCAGATCCTTATGTAAATCCCCACTTTCCAGTTCCCTAAAACTGAAGGGAAAGGACTTTCTAAGGGCAGAAATAAGAACACAAAATAACACTGATGTTTTTACCCTACAGCTTTTTGTAAGGAGACACTACACTTAGAGAGGAACTTTTAATGTTGGATTTATGGTAAGATTGGTTGGTTTTGCACTTCTCACTCCACTGTAACAGCCATCTTTTTAACATCTAAATGAAACATCACGGTATTTTCAGGTTTTCTATTAATATGCCAATGCATTACTAGAGCAGCAGCATACCAATCCAGCTAGGATGACATCACACAAAAAAGAGTTCCATGCAAACCAGTTGTTGTTGGGTGACGACTCAGCATGTTTATGCTAGCTTTGGAAAGGCCACCCAGTATTAGCACCTTAGAATCAAGTTTTAGCATTAGAAAATGCCCTGCATTTTGGGCTGTGTATGAGATTAAGTGTCTACCATTTTGCAGGAAGGAATGGAAATCCCTGTCAGTCTTGCATCTGTTCAAACATCCCCCATTTCACTAATTCCTTATATGATTCTTACATTAAGCTACAAAATGCCCTGTTTAAAATCTGCATTCCAAAGATCCCTAAAGGTCCATGAGCTAAAGAGGCTGCATTTCCCAGATCCATTATTCTGCTGACTCTAAAGCTAAGAGATGCATCCTGACCAAAAGGCCACTGAAATCAAGTGAATACAAGGGATACTGTGCAAAGCTTTCCTAGACAGTGTCCCCTAAGTGCTAATAGCTCATCTACCAGCTTTGGAGACAAATGTGACGATGAATGAGGTAATATTCCAACCCTGTTATAAATGTATCTGCAAAATTGTGAGAACGGTTGCTGGATGATCCAGTTTCAGCATTAGGAGCCAGTTCCAAGACAGGCAAAAGAGGCCCCTCACCTTTCAGACCAAAGTCCATGGAGAGGGATGAAACTGTCATTTTTTTGAAATTCTATAACTGATGTCATGCTTAATTTTTTCTATTTACACAGTAATGCAGTGGCCTTACATACTGGGTACAATTCTGGTAATTATATAGAGAACTCAGAAGACAAAGTTCCAGTTTAAAGTTCTAGCACTGGGGACTCTACCAGAATACTAACAGGTTTTTTTCTGCAACATCAAACAACGTTATCATCTGTCAGCTTCCATTTACCAAGAAAAAAAAAAATCATTTTTAGTCGTATATCTCACGTTGTCATTATACCTGTTACATAAGTATGGAAGTACAATAACAATCCCCAGAAACTAAACTAACAATAAAAGGAAAGAAATTCCATTGCAAACAACCTTTTAAAATTCTGCCTTAAAAATAATCACAAAGCTGTTCTTTTTATTTGGTTGATGTTTGTTGGTTTCTTTTGTTTTGGTTTTGTCCCTATAGGTAAAACCTATTTTTTTTTTTTTTGTCGAAATTGGTATTTTTAATTTTAAATTCCAAATTTTGGCCCAGCTCTGCTAGAATTGGAGCAGTTTGTCAGAGAAGGTTATTCCTCAGTCTGACCATTGAAAAAGGACCACTGCTGAAAACGGGAAAAAGTCCAAATATTCTCACACAAGTCAGAAGCAAAGACTACATGAGAGTACCAAAGCCATCTTTCTATCCTGACATTGACATAATTGTTCCTTACTCTTTCTTAGTATTTATCTAACTAAAAGAGGAAAAAGAAAGCTTGGGTATGCAGTTTTCTGGTTTGCGTTGGGGTTTTGTTGTTTGTTTGTTTGTGGTTTTTTTGTTTGTTTTGTTAACTTTCTCTGGAAGTTTTTTGTTTCTAACACCTAAATCAGGAAGAAAGCAGAATTATTTTAAATACATTGAAATCAGAGAGTCTGTAGAAAGTTAAGGAAATGTCACACATAATTCTTCTCCTTTCAGAGAAAACTCTTTTCAAGATACTGAAGCCAAAAATCAATCACGAGATTAAATGCATGCTAAAGAAAGAGAGGATATAAACAGCTAATGGATTAAAAGTGGAAAGAAATAGTGCACAAAGTTCACACAAATAAAACCAAAAAATAATAATAATAAAACCGAGGATTAAATATAAACTCATGCATCTATGCAACTGAGGAAAATCAGCCAACCATTGCTGAATTTCTTTGAGCATTAAATAGTGTGTAATTAGGAAAGAAACAAATAGATGAGGAGATTGAATTTTAATGCCTTTCTGTGTTAATAAATAATAGATATGATAGTCAGAATAACTATGGAGCTCAGACACATGGGAAGATTAAAGGCGATGACAGGAATGAAGTTGTGGTGCCCTTATTACTAGCAGTGATTGTGCATATTAGGAGGAGTGTGTGGGAAAGCTATACATTCTTTTTCTTTCAGAGGTGCACTTAAAAAGAAGTTGAGTCTGATTAGTGATTTTGGTTTAAAGTGAAGTGCAGTAAAAAAGATGAACATTTCTTCCTGATTTTTTTTTTTCCCCTAATAAGAGAAGCCTTATATATTTACAGCAGTGGAACACAAGGTTCCAGGAGCTGCTATGTTAAAGGGAGGTTTTCATAGTGCCTAACTTCAGGCCCCTAACTATGGCAGTTCCATTAAAGCGATAGGCTTCCCAGATTCCCTCTGCAATTAATGGAGATAGATGGGGTCCTCCAGAGGGTAATTTAGAGCAAGAACCAACCAAGGTGACCTGAATTGTTCTCCACGGGAGCATCTCTCTCTGACTACACAGGGAGCTCAGGTCATTTCCTCGTCAGCTTCTCGGGATCATTAAGGTGCCTAAAGTTAAGATCCTGGAATGTCTCCTGGTGTCCAGACACTAGGCTGTAGGGCACATAGGAGCAGCATGCACCTGCCTGCAACACATGAAAAGAGGTGAGAGGGCAAGGATAAGGAAGGGATTGGAGAAATACTTTCTGCAGGAAACCATGTGAATTCCCAGGATAAATTCTTTTTTTTCCTCGGGTCTTCATCTAGGAAGGAACAAACTGAAGAAATTAATTGAGGGCTCCCTTGAGATTTTTGTTGTCAGGGGACAAGAGGAGAGGGACTGTGTTTGAAGTCAGATGCTCTACAGGGATGCCAGGGATTCCTGGGGATGGATGGTGTCTGGGGGCCCAGCTGCATGTTGCCAACTTGCTGCACCAAGCCATCTCTGAAAGAGATTCCTACAAAATTTTTTACCCTTAAATAACATCTATGTCCTAGACAAGGGTCTCAGGAACTGCAGAATCTATTTGCTTGTGCATCCAACAAAAATACATGTGTTTCTCCTACGTGTAACAAAGAGTGAAGACGTTTCATTTGAAACTCTTTACAGTTTGTTCCTGTAACTATTCTAGCATCATGTTTAACTTAGGGTATCTTTAAATGCAAGTGAAGACATCCTATAAGAACCTGGGGATTTTCTTCCCTGGGAGTATTTAGAATTTACTTGCCAACTGCTGCAATCAGCAGCATTTACTTTGCTTTTATATTGCTATGAAGCACAAGGATAAACCAGTTCTGGCAGGGATGATGGAGCATTCTCTAGAGAAGACATAAAATAGAAAAATCTGCTCAAATCTCGCCCACCGTTCCCTTTCAGTTCAATTGCAGAAGCTCCCTAGAGCACTGTAGGCCAATTCTATACTGCTACTTCAGCAGCAGTGCCAAGTTCAGATCCAGCTTTGCCAGCTAAGCAGCTTGAGACAGTTGCATCCGCATTGCCTTAGCCCATCTCTGGCTCTCATTAGTTGTGCCCCCTCTGTGCTTCAGTCAGAGCGACTTGACCTCTCCAGATATCTTACAATCCACGTCCTCTACCTGTCTGACAGGCTGTCCTAGCAGATAAATGTTCCAATCTGACTCGTCCCAGAAGCCTTGCCTGCCTCAGCCTATTAGCATCCGTACAAAAGATGCTGCTTAGGAAGCCTGGTATTTGCAGAACTGTGGAGCAGGTGCATGGCAGTTGTTTTGGAGCACCTGGTAGCTTCTGTGCTCAGGTCTGACATGCTGGGAGTTGGAGGTCCTTTGGCTCTTTCTCTGTTTTTGCCTCTGAGAACGATTGTAGTGTCCCCGGGTGAAAGACATCCTACTTATATCAGTGACAAGTCTTCCAGAAATTGGCCTGTGTGATCAGATTTTAGCCAGTCTTCTCTTAGCAGTGAGACTGGACAAGTCTCTGCAATCTGATCTAGCTTCCACCACGGGCAAGGCACCAGCTTGGAAAGAGGAAAAACCACTGTCAATGTCACAGTTAGAGAAGCAGGCAATCAGCCGTGTGCTCTTCCTATACAGAGAACATCAAATGTATTGTCATTTGTTCAGTGTGATTGGCCCGAGCACTGCTGCTTCTCTGACAGAGCTTCCTGGAGAAGTGAAGAGCTTGCCGAAGTGATTCTAAGGGATCTTGACCCTCTGGCAGCTTTATGGACCTTCACTAGAAATCTCTCACTAACTGACTCAGTGAAATCTCCTGGCATCTGTTCTTGCTCCATGGAAAAAGTATGGCTTGAAGGCTCATAAGGACATAAGGCTTTTAAAACTTAAGCCCTTCATAGCAGAGAACTGCCTGCCTTTTGTTTCTTCTTCTCTTTTTTTTTTTTTTCTTCTTCCCTTGCATTTTTCCCACTGCAGGTGAGACATAAACAATATAGATCATTGTGGTGGGTTAGTTTTCACAGTCAGATACACACCCTGCCACTCACTCACTCCCCCTTCTCAGGGAGATAGAAGAAAAAAAGGATAAGAAAACGCACGGGTCAGGATAAAGACAGTATCACTTATCAATTACCATCATGGGCAAACCAGACTCAACTTGCAGAACAATAATTTCATTTATTGCAAGTTTAAACTGGGTCTATTGTGGAGCCAGCTGGAGCTGGCTGTGTCCACCATAGGGCAGCCCCTAACCTTCTCCCACAGATGTCAGCCCTGCATCCCCTCTGATACCAAAACCTCACCACAGAAACCCGGTACAACAACGCTAAAATAATAATAACTAACACTGCAACTTGAATTTTGAGTTGAATGCATTCAAGTTTGATAAACCTATGGAGGCACACGTGTCTTAAGGTTTTAATTTGGATCATCTGCTGATAAAAGAAAATTGCCATCTGGTCCCTATAGTATCTTTTGTTGTGCATCACAGACGTATCCGAGTACGTAAGCTGGATCCCTTTTGGATGAGACTGAACTGGAATATGCTCTTTAGCAACCAAACAAATACATTCCAGCTGCAAGGGAGCATTCAGCCTATGCAGACAGTCCAGAGTTGGTCTGAAGGCAAAATATCCTAGATGATGCATAGTGCAGGAATGAGATCTCCAGCACCAACTCTCTTGCACTCCTCAAAATGATCCCCATCTATCCTCACTGGCCTACACTACTTGACAATGTGGATACAGTCTATGTTGTGAGCTACGTGTAATATTATTATTATTATTATTTAAATTTAGTTCTAACTAATCTTTTGGCTTTAGCTTTTCCATTATCACAGTAGTTTCAAACTATTACTTCCCTCTCTCAGCTATATAAACAGATCTCTCTGTGAGAACCCTCTGTGAATTTACTTGAGTCACACTGCAAGAAATTTAAACAGGATGCTTCCATCTTCATTTATAATATATGTCATTGTCACACCAGTGTCCACCAGTGTCCACCTGTGTCCACCAGGCATATGCATTGGAGTTTAGGAAACAGGGATACAAGGGCATCTGTAATACAACTAAATGATATTTCCTGGTCACTATTGTAGGAGAGAGACAGACACTGCTGAGGACTGAAATTTCCTTCTGCACTAGAAATTGCTATACACCTTTACCTGAAACTATAGCATAGTGTAACACTTAGGGAGTGATGGATCAATATGCTCATTATGCTCCACGTGTCTGTACAGGAGACGTCCACAGTCCATGGAAGAGACTAAATTAGTTTGGTAAGTAAATGAGTGTTTGTTATGCAATAGCACCTGGAGGTCTCAATTAATTCTCTCTGTTGTGTTATGCACTGTATGAACTCACTGTAGAACACAGTTCTTATCCTAAACACCTCAAAGGAAGATTCCGAAATATCTTTTCTGTTGTCTTAATTTCTCTTCCATTCAAGCTGGAAGCCATGGAAATAGGCCAGAAGTAAATTCTGAAAACCTGACCCCCTGCCTTCTCTAAGGAAAAAAAAAAGGAAAAATGATCAAAATTGTCAGAAACCCTTGTGTCCTGTCTCCCAGTACTAATATTGTAGCCATCAAATCAGAGTAGGGCATTTCACCTTAAGAAAAGTGGTATGAATACTTTGTAGGCAGAGCTTTCTTGAGAAGATTTATGTTACAGAAGCCTTTTAATGAATTGCAAAGATACTTCATCACTGGATGAGACTGTTCAGCAATGTCCAAAAGGGATAGGAGCTAGATGGAAGATAGAGAAATTATACTAATTCTCTGTTTTGTATAGTGACAGGTTTTGTTCAAGGGATACATAGAAAATCCTGAAAGCACTGCTGCTGCTCCCATCAGTGGAACCACCAAAGCAACTGAAACCAAAACAAGTTGCCTACAGGAAAGAAAATAAATGGGGAGTACATGAACGTATAATGAAATATATGGCAAGAACTACCTATCTAAAGATGAAGAAAGAAAAAGTATTCTTCTTTCAGAAAATACTTTCTCTTTCAGCTACAGGATGCTGACAGATGTAGTCAAAACAAATTCGATTCACCATTGTCTGTAATGGACTCATCACTGACCTTGAATTAAGCCTCTTATTATCCCAGTTTCGATTTCACATTTATAAAAACCTGGTATTTTCTGACATTTTCCCCACACTAAACCAGTAACCTGCTCTGTCAGTAGCCCTTGCTGTAAGCTTCCCTCCCCTGCCAGGGGTTTGGCAAGCCTTGGCTCCCAGAGAGGCCAGAAGCCTTTCAGGAGCACCACAATGGGAAGATGGCTTGCTTCAGCATGGCTGCTGGTGGCCACTGATGCCACCAGGAAATCTCAGGAGTGATGAGCAATTTTACACTTCTCAGTGTATGGGATTTTCTTCACAGACAAGGGATTTTCTCCGCATGTTTATTCCCAGGCTGGAGACAAAAAAAAAACCCAATTCGAGCTTTTGTAGGGAAATGACACAAGAGAAGCTTTTAATATTTTAAGGGCCCTTAATTTTAGTCAAAAGGAAAAGAAGGGGAAAATGGCCTTCTGTGTCTACTACACTGCACAGAACCTCATTTTCAGAGAGGCTTCTTAAAGAGCTCACTCTTCCCCAAAGAAATTTGACACTAAGGTTAAATACCATTCTCATTTTAAAAGGTCTTTAATGTCTTACCAAGGCAGGCAGCCTTTCTTGGCCTGTGTTTTTAAGCAGTATAGCCCTTAGTGGTTGAAGACAGAACTCTTCCATTAGCCTCCAGTTCTGATATATCCTAACTAGACTTAAGTTAGGCAAAAAGTAAAAGGAGTACTACTCCTCCCTTTGCAGAAACCCTTTCTTGAAGTTCCTCTGCTAAGAATATAAACATACTTGAATTTTCTGGTAACTTTTCTTTTCTTTTTTAGAAAAAGGCTGCAACATGCCTCCATCTGCTTCCTTTCCTCTTACAGGAAGCATTCTACTTTTGCTTAACTCAAAAACCATGGAGCTGTATCAGAATTTCAAAGACAAAACCTGTAATTTCCCACAAATATGGATGATTTATGTCTAAACCTGTACAAAGCATGTACATTTAAAAGAAGATGGTGAGGCTTTGTGAGCTTAAATGCAAAGATGGAGGCCCAGGCTAGCAAGTCTTTCTCACATATTACAAAAAAAATAAATTAAAAACTTACTGAAAATCAAGTAGAGGAAGCTTGCCATTATGTAGAATCTTTACAGGAGATGTGAATAGGAGAATATGAGAAGAGCTATGAACACACTCCACACATTAAATAATCTGCAAGGTAACTCAATACAACGCAGCTGATTTCAGCAGTTATGTGAGATTGTGACAGCTGCAGAGTCAGCCCTGCAGGTTAGCTTACCAACTCAGTGCAAATGGTAACCCTATCAGAAATACAACAGTGCTTTTAGAGAGATATAACTGTTCGGAGAAAATCTCCTCTCCTCCAGTGAAGGAAATGAGAGTCCTTCCGAAGCAAGAACACTGTAGGGAGGGCAGCAGTGAGATGGCACTGGTGGCATCGTGGCACTAACATTTTACATTTGCTTGCAGTGACAATTGTCTGTCAGTGTGTAAAGCCTTGGGCAGGCTGCTCAGAACTGTATCTTTATGTTATCCATTGTCAGATAGCAAGTGTCCAAGATCCTTGCTAGTTTGGAAGTGGAAACATAATTATGGGCAAATGGGACACTAGGACAGAGCAGATCTGGTGTTTCAGAGCTTTACCTTGATGGACGTATTCAGTATTCCTTCATGTTTTCCTTTGTGCACCACAGCGAATAACCCATGTACTTCAAAATACTTACATTTCCTTATCTGTATGGTTTATTTTGTGCTCTAAAGAGAAGAGAAAGCATTAAAGTATCACCGCTGCGCGCAACCTTTTAAGAATAGAATATAATAGATTAGAAAAATGGCAAAATCACTGCTTTAGATTAAAAAAAATAAATCATAAATACAAAACTACTGAGGCTGGAAGAATTTCCTTTAAGCTCACGGCCATCTATAGTCTGTAAGACATCATCTTCACTACAGAACTGAGTAATTGGTGATGCCTGGTGCAGCACTACTATTCCCATGTAGCTGTAATTGATGTTCCCTCACTAAAAAAATCCCTCCCTGTTCCCTACAAGTCACCTGCACATCCTCAAGATGGGATGAGAACGTATTCTAGAACATTGTTATATGGAATTTAGAACCTCTTCTTGGTAAAGTGCATGAATTATGATGCTTGTAGCTGCCAGAGAGAAGAGAAACTGTGTAACTAAAAGGGAAAATGAACTAAAGCCTACTACAAACTTATGGCAAATAAGTTACAACACATTCTATCTTATTATATTATTAATATATTATATTATTAATATATTATATTCTATCATACCTTATCTTGCAAACTTGACCAGGGTTTCTACCAAGGCAACAGAATGCATAAAGGATAGCTGACTGTTCAAGCCTGGACAAGGTTTTCCGCGAGGAAAAGAAACTTCAACATTTTGTGCACGCTTTTGGGATGTGTGTATCATTACCCAGATTTGTCCAGTCAAATCCCCAGGCCCTGACAAACATATATATGCTCTTTGGCTCCACTTTCCAGAAAATCAAACCAAACCAAACAGCTTCCCCCTTTCCCCCAAAAGAACGACAACAAGCAAGATAGATTTTTGGCCAAACACTCAAAGTGCCAAAGATAGCAATAGATCATACTGACATTCTGGTGGGTTTAAGGAATTTATTTCAGATTTCAGTTTACAATAGATTATAGGCTAGCTTCGGAAAGTATTTAAGTATCTGAACTCATCTAACTGAGTAATGACAAAGAAGAGGAACTATCAAGAGACCACACACTTGAAAGTACTGTGCAGATGGCTAGGCAGGCCTATCATGCAGATGAGAAGTTAATTGCCACTAGCTGAATCAGATTATAGACTTAGACACAGGCACTTGTCACTTCTGAGTGG
Organism: Actenoides hombroni; assembly: GCA_024336885.1. Taxonomy (NCBI): domain Eukaryota; kingdom Metazoa; phylum Chordata; class Aves; order Coraciiformes; family Alcedinidae; genus Actenoides; species Actenoides hombroni. The sequence goes on from WUAM01000287.1 coordinate 96,607,240, forward strand.
GAGGGGTCAGTGAGTATACAAGATTAACATCTCTTCCAAGCTGTGCTATCAGCAGTGGCAACTAATGAACACACACCAAAAGTTGCCTGTCAGAATGGAAGTTTCCTGTATATGCTTCATGTAGATGCAAACAACAATTGAATGCAGGCATTCAAGAAGCAGAACCCAAAGGCTGGATTTCACCAAATACACAGTAAATTGAACCCCATTTAGAAAAAGTTGCTAAAAAATCCACTGTCATAATTATTTTAACTATTACTAATTTTGTTAGGTATCTTTACAATACTTTATAATACCTAATCAATAGTATTGTTGGAAAGAAGCAGTTCTATACCAGATACTACTGCTATTACCTGATGTGGCACTTGGAGTTAACAACACGTCACCAGATGTCATGGCACAAAAACACACAGGTGTGGTTTTCACAGCTTTGGCTGCAGAACTCAAGGTGGGCTGAGCACACACTTTTTCTCTGTTAGAAGACAGTGGTGAAGCTCAGAGGTTGTTAGGAGCTTGGAAAACAGTTTTGTTTTGCTTTCTGTAGTTGTGAAGGCAGCAATCTCAATCCAATACTGCTGGTGAAATTATTATAAAAACCCAACAAAAACAAACTAAAAAGACTTGGCTTTGCAAAGAAAATCATCCACTTTGTTAAAACTGAATCTCCAAATGTTTTGAGTCTATTGCTTCTCTGTTTGTCTTACAGAGGGATGAATGAAGCAGACAAGTACTGATGATTGGCTGGACTTGTTTGCAACAGCTGCAGGAGGAGTTGCCAAATCTGGTTTCATGTAAGATTGCCTAAGTGCCTGATAAGCATTAAAATTCATTTCCATTCTTTAGCACACATAAAAGTACACTATTGCCACAGAAAATATGACTAAATCCTTAAACGCAGTATACTTTTCTTGGTGAACTTGCTTCATGCTGTAGCAAGAGCTTAATCGATGAATGTCACCTCCTTCCTGGTTCACTTGACCTTAGTGTCAGATATTTTCCATGAAAAATTGCCAACGTATTCTTTTTTCATAACATGCTGCTAGAAACCTTCAACAGCTCGGTGGCAAATACATCTGAATGTGTACAGTCGTGGAATAATCACCTTCTTTTGAAAACAGGCTTCCACAGAAATACCTCTCAGCATTAAAACTGAAAAACGAAAACAGAGAACCCACCTCAAGCTAAATGCTCAGCTAAGAGGAAGATTGTATCACAGATGTTATTTCCCTGTTTCATTCGCCATTGCTTTTTTCTCTTTATCCGACTTCTCTTTCATTAGTGTGGAAAAATCTGCTACTGAAAGGTGCCCACTTCTGTCTTTGAGGGCCAAACAGCAGCACTTAACTCTTTGGCAGAAAGTCCATGAGCTGCTGTCTCTGAAGACACGGAAGCCACAGCTATTCTCTGTTCTTGCTCTATCAAAAGAGAGAAAAAGCAGGCTGTGTAACACTGCACGATGCAGCCTTCTCCCACCTAAGTGCCAACACAACCTGCTGTTCTTTTCCCACGTACTTTGGAGTACACTGCATTTTGGGGTCATTCAGAGCAAGCAAACTTGTCCGGTGGTAAAGCTGCCTGCGAACCCTTTCTGTCCAATTCTGATCCTTTCAGCATGTTTTCCATTGTAGTAGCTGCCTGCTTCCAGATACTGTGTGAAGAGGTGTGATGAACTTTTTTTCTTCAACTCCTACTCAGGGTGTAGAGTCTGCTGGATTGTTATTTGAACATGATGTGTAGGCACACCTTCATCTACGTACACGTGTGATATCAGAGAGGATCAAATCAAGACAACATGCCTTAAAGCAGGTGATAAGCTGCAAAAACCCTGATTTCCTACAAAAGGCCTTTGCAGACCCCACAGAGGAAAAATCCTTACAGTAGAAACTTTCCTTCTTCTGGGGGAAACAGATTTATCACTGTGTTTGCCTAGCCTGTTGAAATGGTTAATTTTGGTTCCTCGGTCCTTCAGTCAGGCAATCTGAACATAAGGCTGTGAGTGTTTTGACTGAGGAGTGAAGGGCTGGGGGTAACCTAATGCTCTATGGGATGTTGTCTTGGGAGGCAGAAGAGAAAACCTCTGTGGCTGAGTTTCTGAGAAGAGCTACACGTTTCCTGTTCTGGGCTCCCTGCCTGGGCGTGCTGAAGTCATTCTGTTGTCCACTGCTACCCGCTCAACCGCCGGTAACTCAGAGATAATTTCATCTTGCCTATTTCTCCATCACTAGCTCCTTGGACGTCTTCATGGAAGTTGAACTGCTGTTGCTAGGGGGATAATCCATTTCTGACGATTCATCACCTCCTACCATCATAAGTGACTTTAGAGCTAAACAGTTCCCCTGGCCACCAGTTCTGACGTGGCAAGGGCTGAGGCCCATGTCAGGAGAACTCAAGGAAAACAACAGTGGCCATTAAAGCAAGACTTTCAGAATGCAATGACTTGAATTCAATCCAAAAGACTTCAAAAGGAGTGCTTTCAAAATTACGGTGAATTCTTTGGGAAAAGCAGTGTAAAAATAAAAAATACATGTGATTTAAAAAAAAATAATTCTCCAAGTCATTTAACAACTTCTTAAACTAAATCCAACCTTTACTCAAATTTGAAAGCACTAAGGAAATGATTCCTTTTGTTTTTGATGGGTAGAATCCTTTCTATGGCACAAATTACTTCTCGTACTGATTTTCTATTAAGACACTCTCACAAAATGAATTTCTAGCTTTATTTTAAAATCTATTCAGTTTTGAATGAGTCACTCAGTGCCTACACATAAGGGAATCTTGCAGTCCAAATACTATTTAAGACTTGAAATGAAACCATGTTTTATGTCTGAATAGTGAACTATAATTACCTCAGTTTATAACTGTCAAGAAAAAAAAAAAGGAAAAAAAAATTAAAAAAAAA
>WUAM01000287.1:96610238-96627193 GCA_024336885.1 Actenoides hombroni
CTCTAAACAAAAAACCAATACAGACTGGAAATTAAAAAGGATTTTAAGAATAAAAAAGGACAGTAAAAATCCAAAATAAAAAAAAATAAAGAAAAAAAAAAAGGAAAAAAAAATTAAAAAAAAAAACAAAAAAAAACCACAAAAAGGGAAAAAAAAAAGAAAAGGGGGGAAAAAAAAGGCAAAGAAAAGCAGCAAACTGTATTAATCCACACAACAGATACTAGTCACCTTTGGAAATACAGAGACTGACCCCAAAAGCTATACAGGAAATCCAGAATTCGGGAATGACAAGACAGCAGAAGATTGGAAGCACATTCTGCTTCCCACACACAATATAATTCATGCTCTTATGAACTCATTTAACAAGTGTAGCTATAGGGTAAATGTCACTCTCTGTGTTAGACTGTGTATCTGGATCTCTGTCTCATTTAGACAGACAGAACAAGATGACCTGTAAAGTAAGAAAACATTTTTCTCCAAACCAGACAACTGAATTCTAATAACCTGACAGAAATGTGTTTATACAGCACAGTGTTTTACAAGAATCCAAGTGTGCGTGGTGAGTAGAAGGTAAACAGAAATATGGTAAATCTCAGGGCATAAGTATTGCTTTGGTCAAGAGTAAAGTATTTTCCTTTTTCCTAATTCTGGAAATATTCAGTTCAAGCCCATTTTAGAAACTAAAAATTGTGGGCTTCTTGATTGTATTATTTGTAATCCCATCATAACTTTCTGCTCTCTTGAAACAAAGGGCAGCAGAATATTACCTTCACTGTAGAGGTGCTGCTATATTAAGCAGAAGTATTACTTTGGTAGGTGAAGGGCACGATTCTTCACAGTACTGAGAATGTTGCCCTAAGATTTCTAGCTTGATCTGTTTAATCCATCTTTTTGGGTTGTTTAGGATAAAGTTCACAGAGATCAGCATCTACCCGGCAAATGAAATGCTTAGGAGTTCAGCATATGTGGCTTTGCTTTAAAGCCATCTTACAGTCCCTGGGAAGTACTATGCATATCACTTTCCTCTCTGTATTGATCTGATGTTAAACTCCATTGACAGCAATAGGAATAGCTACACAAATACCTGTTACTCTGCTTTATTTAGGTGCCCTTACACTGACATTTAAACTTAGTCAGCCAAATGGGATAAGTGAAAACTTCATATGGAGGATGCTTGTGACAATTGTTCCCCAATGAGGTTCAAGAAAAACAGATGACACACCTTTCCAGCAAGGGATGATACCATGTTTCATGATAATCCATTCTGCCACAGAATACAGTCAGTGAAAGATTGCTTTTTCACAGAGAACAGTATGAATAGGAAGTCTTAATTTTTTTAATCTCCTTCCACTGTAGCCACAAAGACTGACAGAAAGAGGCATACTGGATGGTTTTTTTATGAAATAATAATTAAACAAGAGGGAAAACGTATCTATATCTTTATGAGAAAGCCAGTTAAAGTCAGCATTTAAAGCCTCCATAAGTGGGCATGTGAGATCTCAAGAACACATTTGCTGACAGGCAGGTCAGTTTACAGAGTTAGTAATGATTACAATATTCCTTCAGAGTGAGGGAAAAAAAAATAATTGTGAAAGGAAAACCCTTCATTAAACATTAGAAGAGGAGGTATGGCAGAGCTTAGGAGGCTTGTGTAGTAGTGATACACTACAAACCAGAACAGGTTAATTCCCATTAAATGCAAATAATAGAGCCTTATTGCCTGCCAGTAATTTTAGTCCTGTTAAGAAGATGCTGGAATTGTTTCTTAACCCTTTGACTTTATCTACCATTTCAAGGTGTAGGTATATAACAGGCTGAAAAAAAAATCTAACATTTCTGTTTTGCGAGAATAGTACAAACATAAAAGAATTACTTGAGGGAACAGAAAAAAATGTCCACTTTATAAGTTTTAAATTATATTTTTTATGACTAAAAAGAAAAATGACTGAGAAAAACTGTCAGGGGAAGATGCATTCAAGTAATGCCTTTAATTTCTGTTTCCCCAGCTCAAACGACTGTGCCTTTTAGACACTGTTAGGAGGTCCATCAGCATGACACTGGAGTTCAGTGTCATAAGTAACAGTTCCCAGTGCTGTCCTCATAAATGACCCCCAGTATCACCTTAGGTAAGTTCCCAGCTCCAATTGTTTATATGACCAATTAATACAGCACAGAGGCCAAGGACCATCTCTCTCTCTGTGTGCCTGCTATGAGGGGGCTCTGTCTCAGGGAGAGGCAATACATCTTCCTGGAATACAAATGACAATAGTACAATAAAAACCACTTGAAGAAGTAAAGGGAAAAACTTAACTGACATGACTGAATGGATGCTTGAATGGTTTACTTGCAAAAAACCCCCACTTTAATCAGGTTAAACCGTTTGGCAAATTTGGATCAAATTTAGTGGGTAATAGCAGCCAATTACTGAAAAAGAACTATACTGAAATTTTCAAGTACTGGGAGCACTTCATTTAGTGGGAAAACTGTCAGGGAAATTCACCTGTCATTCACAAGTAAATTCATCCTTTTCACTAGCTTATGAATTCACAAGGGATGTGGAGGCCCCAGTTCCAGTACATACATTTCCAGAGTGAATTTACAGGAACACGAGGCACCAACCCTAGTCCTGCATGAAGTAAAAGGACACTCTTTAAGGAAGTTGTGGACAATGGTTATGAATCTATTCGCGTGTTCTTGTTTAAAAAGGACAAAAATAAAATGAAAAGTATCATTCAGAATTTGTTGATTTTCAAATTGACAAGCTATCAATTTTTATTTGTTGATTGTTGTAGTCTTTATTCTTGAAAACAATTATTATTGCAGTCTTTATTCTTGAAAACAATAGGGAAACTAGGAAATCCCCAAGAACAAAGTTTTTCCCTACTTTTCCAAACACATGCAAAAATTAAAAGATAAAAATATAAAAAAAGATTAACAGAAAGATTCTTTGACTTTCCGATCAATTTTAATTGCAGGTGAAAGCCTTACAGTTGGGTGATTTCTGCTCTTTTCATTCAAATCATACTGTCTTCCACATTTCTGTACAATTTTGTGAAGTAGTGACAGTGACAATCTTTATTGACTTAATTTTCTATTTTAAAATGGACTGTGTTTAAAGACTTTGCAAGCCTGTGCTGTTCTAACAGTTCGAACTCATAAAGGATTCCCCCTTTTCTGGTATAGTTTAGAAGGTTTGATGTTCCCCACTGCATGCATTTGAACCTTTCCAATTCTTCCTTGTAGAGTGCTTTCCTTTGTAAAACCTGACAAATTATGGACTTGCCTTCATAGTATGAAGGGGGTCTGAGTTATACAGCCTGTTACGCTGTCTGCAGCCTTGACTCTCTCCTCTGTTCCCAGCCATGCGTGTAAAAGAAGCAGGGAGCAAGAGACTCTGTAAAACATTACACAGACTCTACCTGTTTGACAAAGCACCTCTGTGAAAGGGGCACACATACTTAACATAATGACTCTCAGTGTATGACATCACGGCAGGCTATCTTATCGATAGAGATCATTGTTACCCTTAAGAATCCTGCAACATCACAGCAAAAGCTACATGAAATCACTTTGAATTTGCCTGTAATTAGCTAAAGGGCACAGATGAGTACACAGAAGAATAACTACTTGTCCTTTTGTTCAACATCTGGTAATTAAGTGGAGGAAAGCAGTGGTTTCTGGTTGGAAAATAATTTAACCATTAATCTTAACCACAGTAACCCAGTCACAGCATTTGGATCAAATTGCAGAAAGGATAAAAAGTACTGGCAGCATTTTATTTCACCTACTGCTATCCAACCTGCATTTATTTTTCTGCATTATGTCCTTCACAGCCCCATAAGGGTTTTAGTATAGGGAGAGAAGAGGGTTACAAGAAACAGTGCATTGCAAGGACGTACAGTGGGTGCATACTCACACTGAGACTGGAAGAGTGAACTGGAACTCACAGTCTTACTAGAACCCACGTCTGAAAGTGTTATGTTCTGCAGTTTTGGGTTTTGTGGGGCTTTTTTTTTTGTTTTTGTTTTTTTTTTTTTCCCCAGGGCAATAGAAACACATTTGTTTCAGCTATGCCCCTCTTCTAACTTTGAAGTCAAATTCTTGGTCCTATGAAATCCTCGTATCATTTTATTCTTTCTATAAAAAGAAGTGCTAGGGCATTAAATACAGTATAGATGTGTATAGACTGGGTTTTACCGCACTAATAGGCAGTTGTGTGGTAAAAGACTGGAATGAAGAGAGTTGCATCAGCATGAAGCTGGTATAATGTGCAGGGAATCAGTCCCATTCCGGATTCACATTAATGCACAATATGAAAAAGAGAGGCAAGAATAAAGGCATGTTTATGGCTTGCTGATATAATCAGCACCTCCTACTGCATATAAATTAATTTTAGCAAATGCAAATGATTTATTCAGATACAGTACCTACATCTTTCTAGCAAATTCTTCTACAGTAATTCCATTTGAATGCAGACATCTGCTGAGAAACCATAAAGTATCAATTAAGCTTTCTCTATGTGTCATTTAACTGAAGTGTTTTCATCACGGACATGACCATTGCCTAATTCAGGATCAATCTGTATGCAAACCAAACCGATTTTTAAGTATTTGGAATCAATCACTTGAATATTGAAAGCTCCCCATATTTGAAATACTGAAGTTACCCATTCAGCGAGTTCCATTTATGTTGTGCCTTAGCAGGAGTTTTGTGAAAAAATGCTGTATGATTATGTAATTAATTCCAATGCAGATGTACAAAGGGACCACTGGTGATCTTCATTACAGTTTTTTTTTCCTTACTCTGAGCAGCTGGCTTTTGCAATCTTACCTTTCATTTAGCAAAGCAGTGCTGCTAGTTTAACACAACTGCCTAGGGTTTTTCCTTTTTTTTTTTTTTTATAATGAGCAAAAGAATAAGTAAAATTTCCAGTATGTGGATGTATATTGTCTCTCAAGTTTGATTAACAACAAGATTTATCCCGAAAAAAGTCAGAAAATTTCTTTCTTCTATATTTTCTCCACATAGAAATTGTCCATTTTTTTCAGTAGTCTCCCTGATGGATTATTTTGTTCCCAAAGCAAACAGACATTTCCTGTGACCCTTTTTATTTTCCAAGGGAAAAGCACAGGCCTCTACCACTTGAGCTAAAGTACTTGCAAGTAACCCCTTGGCTATGACTTCCCGTGGAAGGGACAGTGAAGAGAGAGGGAATGCAGCACTCTGCTAGACCACTGTGTGATCCCTCAGCTCTCCCTCCTATCAATACATTACCTAGATCAATAAACCAGTTGTGCTGTCAGCCCCTGCACATCAGCAAGGCCCAGCCTAGAAGCCAAGCTGTCCTATGTAGAGTGTTACCCTGTAGGTAATACACGCTGTGGTTTCATAGCTTTTGCATTAATTCTGGCTTCACACCAAAGCAGCACCACCACGCAGCTGCCTGCACTTGTCTGTATGTGTAGGCACACACCATTCCTATACTTTGCTGTACACTATGCAAATTATACCTTACTGATGCATCTCGCAGCCGATTCTGAGAGGAGAGGAGAAGAGATCCAAGCCTCCACTCTGATGTTCAGAAAGGGAAAATGCTGTAGTAATTATAAACTTCTCTATTACTCTCCACAACAGGATTTTATTTCTTCTCTTTTTCCTTCACAGCTGAAGTGCTGTCACGTTTTCCTTCTGCTCCTGTGTATCCCCAGATCACGCTTTCAAAGGCCTGACTTGGTGTCTCCACTGACACTCCTTTCATCCTTCTCCTCTCTTTTTCTCCTAACAAATGCCCAAGTATGATTTTTCAGAGGCTTATGGCTTTGGTCTTCTGGAGCAGAATTCATGGGAATTCCTCTCCCATATCAGCTTCCCACCTAGTAACACAGGAATTGAGTGCCGAGAAGGTGCTATGCACTGAAGTAAACCATCTGCAGCTGCTTTACAGGGCTGACTCACCCTGTCTTTGCCACCTCCCTCTCACTAACCCTCTACATCCAAGGCAGTGTTTGCAGAGGAACCACCAGCACTTCTGTCAGAGAGCAAACAAAGAAGTGTAACTGCAATATACTGGCAGGAGGTAACCGTATTTCTGGGAAGAACCCAAGCTGTTTCTTCCACTTTTCCTTTCTCTTGGCAGCATTTCTGCTTTCCTCTCTTCCCCTGCGTAGTGTGAGATGGTGGAGATTTGCAGGAGACTCCTGCAGAATACAGGATGACACTGAGTGTAAGTCTTCCTGGTCGGTCTGGCTGCTAATCTCCTGTTAAACTCCTTCTCTGACCCAGGCTAAGTGGGGGGAAGAAGGAGCCATGAGTAATCTTCATGCCTAATATTTGAAGCATAAAACTGCATGCTTAAAATTTCTGAGCAACATGTCCAGTGCTGTTCCTACCAGCAAGGAGCTGCTTAAGTTCCCTGAAACTTAAGCTTGTGCTTAGCTGAAAGGACAGGTATTTTATAGAAATGGCATTTGAACTAGAATCATTTTCTGGGTAATTTAGTATAACATTTCCCATTTTGAAACAGATTAATATTCCACCAAGTGGCCTTCAGCAGGATTTTCAAATCCAGGCTGAGTGCTTGCTGTCAAGCTGCCACACAAAGACTGGAATATTTCCCATTGAGAAGCACTCCTCCGAAACATGGCATTTGGATGAGAAGCCAAAACATTTTTTTTTTGTTACTCACACGTGTTCTCGTGCTGGTTTGGTGTTGAAATTCATCAAAACAAACCAAAAAAGCGATCACAGGGAACTGGAATATTTCCCACCTCATACCTATGTTGTCACTGCTTCAGACTGCTGTCTGGTTATGATAATCACTTGCAGTGTGGAAATGTCCTCTGGCTTCCTTTCCATTTCCAGGTAAGCTGCTTGCTGGGATGTGAGGTGGGTATGGAGCCACTGGTGCTCTTAGCAAGTAGCTGCAGCGAGCTAGAGAGCAGCTTGCCCCTAGGCTGACACGTGGGGAGAACAAACTTTCTGGGTGGCCACTCCTGTGTTTCTGAAGGCAGTCAGCAACACGCTGTGTTTGAGAGCGAAGCACGTTATCAGAGTTTATATTGTCTCCCACTGCCAAGAGATTAAAAGCATTTATTTAATGGATCATTGAATTCAGAGACTATGCAAGCTGCCTCTTTCACATTTTTATCTATAGAGTAAGGGTAGTTTCTGGTAAGAAGAGTTGTAAAACATCAAAAATAGATGATCAAGCAACTTTTTATTTTTTTTTTTTCCCCTAGAGAAAGTACATCTGTTTTTAAACAAAGCATGTATCTGCTTTGCCTAACAGAACGAGTCTGAAATTCTATTAGTTTATTGTTTTTTTTTTCTCCTAAAATAACTATGCAATAGGCCAAAGAGCTCAGATTTATAATTTTGTTCTGGAAATGTAAGTCATTTCTTTTAGATCTGACAACTTGCACTTTCTTCAGACTTTTTTTTTATTAAAGCAACAGAGACTCAGTCCCATTAAGACAACTTGCACCCAATTCACCAAATTGTTTGTTTTCAGTAAAAGTCCTTAAAAGCTCTTGTCGAAACTTTTCAAAGTATTTTGCTTCAACATAAAAAATAAGCTTGCTATTCTGAAGAACACTGAAGTTGCTTGAAACTGAATTAAAAGTTTTCTTTCAAGATGAAACTCATCAACATGACTAAATTTATCTCCTGCCAATTCAGATCTTCTCAGGAGTTTAGCTTGTGGAAACTTCAGATTAAATACTTTCAGCATCAGTTTATCTCTGCTTCTACTGAAGTGGTATAAACTGTAAAATCAATATTAGGAGGAAAAGAAAACTGAAAAAAAAAATTTAATGTGAAAATATTAATTTTAAGGCTATCCCACTAGAAATCCAGCAGATTAAAAATTATTGGAGAGTGTGATTTTTTTTTTTCCCTCGGGCATTAGAATGAGCTTTTAATTGTCCTGTCTAAACCTGGGTAACCTTTATTCTGATGCATTCCAGGGAATAGATGGAACTGACTTCAGTGACATGGTTACGTGTGTTCAGTAGATGTTTTCTTAAAGTATATATCACCTCAGCTCTTTGGGGTAAAAGTCAATAGCTGATAAGAAAGTGCAGTCCAGAAAACTGCTATTGTTCTGAACAAGCATTAAAAGCCATCAAGATTATATTTCCATATTCATCTTTTCTTCGGTGGTCTTTTATACACTTACACTAGTTCTGTTTTATGAGAGAATTCTGTAAAGAAATTCTTTAACGACATAACATGTAATTTATTTTACATAACTTAAAGATTTGGAGAATGCATGATGGTCTTGTTCTAATACTGACAATGTGTACCCTCACACTAATCCCAAGGAAGCTCCAGAGCCTCAGGCCTGTGCCTAAAAAGAATGCAACGGATACAGAGGATACAACACAATATATGGTGTGTACAGTGACAGTTAAGAAGATAATGCATTATAGGAGATTGCATCAGAGTCAGAGACATGTGTAGCCTGCATATGCAGGAGAAAGTAGGCCATGAAAAACTCTGAACTGCAGAGGCCATCATGTACCTCAGCAGTTAGCTACATACCAAAATTGTCACTGTCACAACATCAAATAGTTCACGTTACAGCCAAAGTTCATTTTATTATTCATAAAGTTTGATAATAAATTAATTTTTTATTATTAATAAAAAGAAAGAAAAAGATATAAAACTTGAAGCCTGTAGTGCTAAGAAGATAAGTAATGGTTTGAAACTGGAAGAGGGCAGATTTATATTGGAAATAAGAAGGAAATGCTTCACTGTAAGGGTGGCGAGACTCTGGAACAGGTTGCACAGGACACATTTATAAATATGTAAAGGGTGAGGTTCAGGAGGACGGAGCCAGGCTCTGCTCAGTGATGTCCAATGGTAGAACAAGGGACAACGGGTACAAGCTGGAACACAGGAGGTTCCATGTAAACATAAGGAGAAACTTTCTCAAGGTGAGGGTGACAGAGAACTGGAACAGGCTGCCCAGGGGGCTTGTGGAGTCTCCTTCTCTGGAGACATTCAAAACCCACCTGGATGTGTTCCTATGCGACCTAATCTGGGTGATCCTGCTCTGGCAGGGGCCTTGGACTAGATGGACCTCTTCTGAGGTCCCTTCCAACCCCTAGCATTCTGTGAAAGTTATGGATGCTCCATCACTGGAGGTGTTCAAATCCAGGTCAGATGGTGCCTTGAGCAACCTGGTCTAGTCAGAAATGTCCCTGTCATGGCAGGGGAGTTGGAACTAGTTGATCTTCATGGTCCCTTCCAACCCAAACCATTCTATGATTCTACAATTCTGTGATTCAATGATTCTGTAATTCAATGATTCTGTAATTGTATTTATAGCTTACTTTTTCTGTCCTGAGTAAACATAAAAGACAAATGCTGGAATATCCAAGTAACCAAATATTCATTGCTTAGTAAGATTATTTTGTTTTCTTAACTCATTTGATTTGGTGCAGAGGCACTAATACAGATTCTCTGGATCAGCTCTGCCTGTTATAATTTGCTTTGGTTGGAATGTATTTAATTTTTTCAGACACTTGTTCTTACCAGTCATTGATTATACAGGAAGTACAACGATATTGCCTAACTAGGCCACAACAATTAAGGCACTTCAAATGTAGATGTTTAAACTTAGCATGGCTAATGCATTAGTTTGGATTAAAAAAAAAATAAAGCAACCAAAACCAAAACAAGTGTTATTACAGGATGGACTTTATGACAGAAAACTGTGTGACTCTGTTTAGGAAATCATAAATCCTTTCTGGTCATCTCCCACTTAAGCTACATGCTATTTTTACTTTTATTCACTCTGTTGAAGGCATAGACAAGCATAAAAAATGAATTAACTTTTCTGACCACAGCTGTAACACTTCATCTTTCTACATTTTAAACTCAAAAGCCAATAGGCCTCAAAGTCAAAAGTGTATTTTTAATAGAGCACGGCTGGAAAAGATAGAAACGGTGTAAAAGCAGCCAAGGTGCTTGCTAAGAGACACAGAAGAGGAGAAGCAAACGAGAATACAACCTAATAGGATTAAGAGGGAAAAGCTGATTTCCAACAAAAAACCTGTAAGAATAGAAATTCAGAACTGAGCATTGTGATCATGGTTTTCACGTGCATTTATTGTAAATCAGCAGTAACGCTTCTGAAGTTCCTGGAATGGGGTAAGTGGAAGTGAAGGGGGAGACCTAATCATTAGACCTTCCAGACAACTGGTACAAGTTGTTTGTTTCGTAACTCTGCAAAGCTAAATGAAATTATGACGACAATTTAAATAAATAAATAACAAATAATTTAAAAAAGCAGGGTCTCTTTTGGCTTAAAGTTATTGATAGTTGAAGAAATTTTCTTCATTGTCTCCATTCATTTCATGTGTCTGGAGAGTATATGATGTAAATCTCTGATTATAATGTAAGGGGGATCGTATCCATGATCACCACCTGTACCCAATAAATAAGTAGCAATCCACTGCTCACTGTCTCAGCAAGTGACTCTTAACTAAGCAGGAGGACAAACTAGAAAATCAATCCCTCCACAAGACAGAGCGCTGAAGAAAGCACGTGGGTTTCTACACGTGTAAGAACAACTTCTCCACATCAGAGAAAAGCTGTGTTCTTATTCCCTCTGCTTCATTATCCCTTAAAGGAAACTTCAGTCCCTAGGACTGACAGTCTGGCACTTTGAATTTAACTTAATGGTCACAAAACTGAACAAGTTTTGTTATCAATGATGCGATTCAAGTGTAGACACACTTCTTTTCCCCCCTCACTGTCTTCTGATAATAGATGTACATATGGCTGTAAATTGCTGATTAGCTGTGGGAGTTGATTATACCTTTAAGAAGAACAGAGGCACTTGGGATGTGCATTAATGTGAATAACACACCAAGTGGTTCCTATAAAAATTCAAGCAGAGCCCTACATTGATGAAGGGATAAGACTGATTTAGGTAGCTTGTTGTCTCTTCACAAGGTGCCCCTTGTAACATATCCAGAGGTACTGACATCACCAGCAGCACCCTGGACCTGGAGTGATGTAGACCTGTCACAGTTATCAACAGTATAACATCCATCACCTTCTAAAGAAGAACTTCTAGAAGAGGCATAATCAATACTAACTTTGCCTAGAGGTGGGAAAGGAAGTTGTTATACGAAGCATGAGATGTTTCATGCTCTAATCTATGCTGCTTTGAGAAGAAGAGGTGGCTTTTTTACATAGTCAACAGTAACTAACAGTGAAAGAGCTTTCTCACCCTCCTAGGTGTTTCCAGACTGAACTCCCCTCTTTACACTTGGTGAATAGCAAGTCCACTTCAATACAACTCATTTACAATGATCCCTTCTGACTTGGGCCTCTGAGCTTGAGAACACTGAATCATAGAATCATATAGCAGTGTGGGCTGAAAGGAACCTTTAAGGGTCATCTCGTCCAATCCCTCTGCAAGTGAGCAGGGACAGCAACTAGATCAGGTTTCTCAGAGCCCTGTCCAACCTGACCTGGAATGTTTCCAGAGACGGGGCTTCTACCACCTCTCTGGGCAACCTGGGCCAGTGTTTCATCATCCTCGTTGTAAAAAGTTTCTCCCTTAGATCTAGTCAGAACCTTCCCTCCTTCAGTTTAAAACCATTACCCCTTGTCATGTCGTAACAGTCCCTCCTAAAAACACTGTCTGTCCCCTTCTTTCTTACAGGCACCCTTCAAGTGCTGAAAGGCCATAATAAGGTGGATCTGGAGCCTTCTCTTCCTCAGGATGAACAACCCCAGCTCTGGCAGCCTTTCTTCATAGGAGAAGTGTTCTAGCTCTCCGTTCCCTACACGAGCCATGGGAAGAAAAGGGACACTGCCAGGGGAAATTCAGGCCATTGCAACTCTGACCTCATTTCCAGTACTGCTTGGCTCTCTATTGCATACACAAGGCTGGAGGTGATTACACTCTTAAGTCCGGTGCTTCTGCTGGGTTGGATATATGGAGGCTCCATCATCTGCACATTCACTAGTTCATCACAAAATTAGGGGCCAATTTCAAGCCATTTAGTGTTAACTACCTTTCAGTCCATTGTGCTCCACAGCACCTGGAAGTCCTCAGAAGCTCAGAGGAAGGAAACGCTCTGTGCCTTGCAGAACTGGGTCTGTTGTTGCATTAAAGCAAAGCCCTGTAAAGATGTTTTGGTTTCTCTAGAACTTGCAAAATAATTCCTAGCAGCTATTGTGTGGTATGACAGCAAAAACCAGCCTGCTTTAGAAGGTTTCTTGTCACAGTTTTAACTTGACAGTACTTCTTCATAAAGAGTTAATGGTTCACAAGCAATTCTAACCTCTGGGATTTTTTTTTTTCCTTTCTTTTTTTTTTTTTATAATGGAATAAAAGGCAAGCTGATTCAGTGCAATATCTGATATTGCACCATGGCATCCTGACTTTTCAATCATCCTTTAATGCTGTAATTTGCTTGCCTTGGCTCATATTTAAAATCTATAAAAATGTAAATGTTAAGTCTTTTCTCGGATGTTTGATACTGAGATTATTGCAGTGATAACCTTGTAATTCAAACACAGCTAGGTGGGGAAGAGGTGAAAAAAAGAACAAGCTCAAATTATTGTGATACCCTCTTTGTACGTATGCGCAGGCGTTCAATCAGAATCCCCAACGTTTAGTCTGCTGTGATGTATATTCCATTCTATAATCAAGCCTTTCAAACCTAATTAAACAAACATTCTGCCATTCCTAGGAATATTATTCCTTATACCTTTCAAAGGCTCCTGAAATGTTCCTACAGTCTGTGTATGAGAACTAATGAGATTGTACAAAACCTGGCATAATTTAAGCGGCTTCTTGCAATTGCCTGGATTGTTCAACTATCCTGCTGAGCTCTGTTTGTTTGGCAGTATTGCATCTCTTTTAAACTGCAGAGGCAAATAACTAAAAATGAAATTTCTGTATCATTTTCTGATGCCAAGTCGCCTTTCTAGCTCTTGAATCTATAAGGATGCAAAGTTTCCTCCTCTCATTTTCGGTTTTTTTGAAGCAGTTTTCTATCTAGGTTTTGTAAATCCCTTAAAGTGTAGCATGGAGCCCATCTGGAAATCAGTTTATGCATATAAAGCCATTTCCCAATATGCAGTTGGATGCAAAATATGGAAATGCTAAGGCTTATTTATCTTCCAGATCCCTCCCAGCCCCTCACAAGACACCCAGAATATCTTAAGGAAGCATGCAGTTCAGTCCAGAAACAGTGTATTTCAGCTTTGCTTTCAGTGTAAGCAGCAGAATCAGCCCTACTATCAGAACTGAAAGCATCTACCCTGCACAGTAACTGAATGACAATCTTCTAAATCTTAAGCTTGAGTCACCATCGCTATTAAGGACGATTAAAAAGTCAAGATGCCATGGTGCAGTATCAGGCATTGAGCTGAACCAGCCTGCCTTTTAGTCCATTATTAAACCAAATACATTTCTGTTTAAGATCAGTGTAACTCCATTGGTATGAATAAATTCAGACAGAGAAGGTGGCCCCTGAAAAAGCCTGGAGTTAGCATGCCCACTGCTTTATGTAATGATGCATCCCAGTGGTGCCAGGGGGATTACAGAACGGATACAAACTGCTGCCTTCTTGTGCTTAGCTCATGTCTTGTTCAGTGCAATCATACTGTTAGTCTTATTACAGATGCTGGTTCTTATACATACCTTCTTAGATAAAATTCCTTACAGGGAGGTCACTGCTCCAGTTTACAAAATGGGCCATGAGAAAGGTGGAGGAGAGAGGACAGGGAGGAAGGAGAGTGAAGCACGGCATTCCCTCCAAACCCCTTTCAAATCTAGCTGAGGGTCACCTTCCCAACACCACATGGCAGGGCACCAGGAGAAAAGGGGACAAATCCCACATTTCTAGTGTCCAAGAACAGCACTGCCACCACAAAGCTTCTTGCCTACAAATATTAAATGATCTCGATTTCTTAACAGGTAATCTTGCCATGTGCTGGCATTGGCAAATCTATGTACAACAAGAGGAGCTTGAAATAAGGGACGACAAACAATGACTGTTTTTCTCCTGGCTATATTAAAGCAAAAATACTTTTCCATATGGACATGACAGTGACTATGTGGAGATGCACAACTAGTAGTGTCCTGGCAGTTTTCAACAAAGCATGCACTCACTCTCCTATCTACAGCTGTACTCTTCAGTGCTGGTGATAGTTTCTTTCTAATAAGCATTCCTGTACTGCCAATAATGACACAGATACTGGATACTTTCTTAAAATTATGAATGGGTTGATATTCAGGAGTCACACCTAAGAGTTACCTTTTACATGGTAAGGAGTGATAAATTAAGCAACTCCAACTTGAAGAAGTTAGTGGGAGTTGAACTTTCTGTAAAATCTCAAACCACTCACCTAAAATTTACTACCTGTTGGCAAAAATGTAAACAAAATACTAAATAGAAAAACAGTTCTGCTTAGATTTTATGGAAAAGCTTATTTATACTATCGAACTTCTAACGTTTTGTGGAGAGGGGAATTTTCAGAGCATAAAAAAAAAAAATAATTGTACTTTCATTATTCAGAGTTTTTAAAGAGTCTCAATATCACAAAAGAAATGAAACTCAGGGGGACAGCCGAGCCCTCAACAACAAAAGTTAAAAATACCCACTAGTAAAAGTATTTCAGCAGCAGCATAATGACTGCAAAGATTTCTCAGCAGCTAGGAGAGGCAGGGGCCCTACTACATGCCTTTGTTGTCTACAGTTTGCTTTTCTCCTGCCCCACAGATGCCAGGCAGCCATCCTCAGCGTTTGAGCTGCATTCAGACTGTGTTGAAAGGCTATTAAACTACAGCTTAATCAGGTGCCTGGTCTTTAAGCACATTTATTTGCAGTTAGCTCCCTTACAGCGTTAGGGACAGAAAGCTACAGAGCTAGCAATCCTTTGCTCTCCTCGTGTAGCTGGCTGAACTGATGCCTGATGTGTTGTCGTTGAAGTGGGGAACCCCAACGTGTGTTCACTGCAGCACACATCTTTGCAGAGGACAGGAAGGTCAGCCAGAAGTGTCTGGGGGCACTTGCCTTCAAAGGGGAACTGGAGTTCCAGCACATCCTGCCTGCCTGCCAGAGCATTATGGAATGAGGATGCTTTTTGTAATATTAAATATTTAAGAAATGTTATATTTTTTATCACCTCTTCCATCTCTTCAGAGGCCCCCTTTTGAAGCAGTTACTATTACTGATGAGATGTCACAGTCAGGAAATCCAGGTATATAGGTCAAATGTACTGACACTTTGCTTTTCAGACTTAGAAAGGACAAACTTAGAAATGCTCTGGAAAGGGCAAGTGTAGGACATAGGACATGAATCTCTAGATTCAAAACCAGGAGGTTGTTGTGAGTGAGACTGACAGAGGGGATCTCTTTTGACAGGTCACAAGAGGATATCTTGCAATAGCTCTTTGACACTGTTTCCCTCTATCAACAAAATCTTATTTTTTCAAAAAAAAAGGGAAACTTAAATGCACTATACTAAATATATATATATAAATATATACTAAATATACTTTCACATGAGATGAATTTGTAATTGAGACTCCACAAGAAGAAAATAATCAAGCTTTTGGAGTTAAGAAGAATTACAGGAAATCTGAAAAGGCATCTTCCTTCCTTCCCTCCTCCCCAAGAATTATTTTATTAATTGTGAAATGCATCACTGCCTGTTTCTTATACAGTGCAGTTCACAGATGACTGTTAGATGGAACATAACAAGGATTTAACTAATTGACATTAGCTTTCATTAGTTTCTAATGACTCAAATAAGGTAATATGAGAGTGAAATAAATTTAGACTAATGTAATAACTAATTAGGATATAATCCAAAGTAGATATTTCACTATTTGAATATTCTTTCCTTCCTCCTGATTACATCTGCTTGGCATTCCTCAGCAGTACATTAGGGGGCCAGAGCTCTTGCAGAGGAGGAACAGGAGAATTTCACCAGGCAGAATGAGGTGCCATGTTTATTTAATCAGGCCAGCATTGTCAACAGCCCCACAAGCTATCTTTTATTTATTTAACACGAGATGTCATCATTTTTGCAAAGCTCAGCTGCTAACCTTTCTTTTTACATCTTGAAAACTCCTCTTCCACCATTACTCGAGCCACAGCAAGATGACCATAATTGAGTCAGTCTCAATCTCACAGTAGGTGTCACTCAGGTACACTCAGGCAAAGAAACTCACGTTAAATGTAAAGGTTCCCTCGCCTACACAGGCAACGAATACAAATACAGTTGACATCTACTGACCCATCTCAGCTACATTTCTTCCAATAGCCAACATCTCGTGCAGCATTCAGAAAGAAGTTCAACAACTAATTATTTGATTTGAAAGCAGTTGGTGCGAGGTGGCTCCCACTGAAACGGAGATGACAACGGCACCGCTTGGATACCAGTGAAGAGACAGCAGATTTATGCCAGTACGTTTTAAAGCAACACATGGCTGAGCATCTTTAAGCCATTAAATATTTGTTTCTGTATTGCACAGGACAGAAATACGTATTAAATTCTAAAGCACAGAAGTTATTTTACAAATGGCATTCATGGTCTATTTAGCTCTAGATGTTTTATCTAGACACAGTATCAGACTGCTTACTTAATCCAGAACCTCAGAGATTCTACTGTACAGTTCAGTCTCCTGTTCTAAGCAAGAATAATAAAAATTCTCTAGCTTTAAAGCAAAGGTCTTCCATGATTCATTTTTTTAATCCAATGGGACAAAGGTAAACTTGGTCTTACTCCATTGACCAGCAGAGGGTTCTTCGGAGGGTGGTTGTAGTGGCTCTGGCTGAGCTGCTTTTCCCCATCCAGCCCTCCTGCTGCAGCACTGGGAGCTGGAGGGTGTTGATAACACCCTGTGTTATCACTGCCAGTGCTCACACGGCACCAGAGGCTGGGGGGGCAAGATGGGGGAGGGGATACAGCCGACCT
>WUAM01000287.1:96627293-96652194 GCA_024336885.1 Actenoides hombroni
GGGAGGGGCAAGATGGGGGAAGGGATACGGCCGACCTGAGCTGACCAGTGGGATATTCCATACCATGTGACGTCAGCTCAACTATAAAGGGGGAGGGCAGGAGGAGGATGGGGGGGCATTTGGCTTTGTCCTCCAAGCAACTGCTACGTGTTCTGGAGCCCTGCTTCCCGGATTCAGCCCGACATCGCCTGTAGATGGGAAGTAGAGAATCACATCTTTGTCTATCACAGCCCACGGTTCTTTGTTTTCACCTCATTCTCTCCCCGTGTGCCGTGCTGACAGAGGTTGAGGGGAGTGATAGAAGAGCTTGGTGGGCACCTGGTGCCCAGCCAGGGTCAACCCACCACAGTGGCACAATCCATCTTACTGTCTTACGCTGTCCTAAACAGTTACCTATTTTGTAAAAGCCATACCTAGAATCTCATTGTTTGTTTGCATGTTTGGTTTTTTGTCAGTGATACTGTTGATACAGTCTTTAAAGAATACCTTGTTTTCTTCCAGAATAAAAACTTGTTTGAAGCTGCAGCTACAGCGCCCTTGAATTCCAAGTCCGTGGAAAGATTTGCAGTGGAGAGCACACCTGAGCGTTGGCATCACAGGGTCCATTGACACAGAAGCTGTCTCCCTTCTAAAAGCAATACTAAATTCAGGTGCAATAGATGATCAAACTGTGTGTGTGTAATGGAAAAAGCAGGAGTAAACCAAGGGAAACTTTCACAAAACGTCTAGGGCAAAGCTCTCCCTTAGCATAGGCAGGATTTCCATGACATACACTTCCATGACATTCCCCCCAAACTGAAGTAAGGAACAAAGCAGTCCCCTCTTTGAAATGAGGAAAAAAAAAAGTACCCTATCAGATATGTCCATAATAAAGACAGTAGTACTTGCAGTCATTAATTATTTCTTGAAAATTGACTTTATCAACTAGGGTGCACCTTGACATTGTAGGAAAATATAAAATAACTGAATTGGTCTTAATTCAAAATGTCAGTGGATTTACTGCTCAGGTAGTCCAATATCTTAGCATTATCCTCCTCCTCTCATATTCTTTCCACGTTATCTCCTCTAATTCCCACTTCCTGTTATTTTTTTAATCTCTACTAACTCCTCTTCATTTGTGCATGGTTTCCCACTCTTCTTCACAACACTTTTTTCAACACTTCTCTGGTTATTTTCTGGTTGTGAACTTTGCCTCGTTCTCTTAAACCTCTGGGGTTTGATTATTCCACTCAGTGCAGACCCACTGCTACCCCTTGGTTCAGGGCTGGGGGCTGTTCTACTTAAAGACTATCTAACTTGCTGCAGATCAGCATTGAAAACTTAGTGTAGTCCAACATCTACGGTCAGGAAAGGGTGAGTAAAGGACACTTTGGTTCTCAGAGTTCCTGTATTTACAAATAAAAGCATCACAGAACATTATTTTTGTGATTGCACCATCATAACTGCTATTAAGATTTGGCATTAATGGGCCCATTACACTTAAAGAGACACAGAAATGAATGAATAAAACTATTAACAGCACTGTCATCTGCACTGTCGTGTTACAATGCTGGTAACTTTTACTAGTCATTATCTTACTTCACATGGACAGAGCGTCTGAAAGGAAGCTTAATAACTGAAGAGCACTTTGCTGTTCATTAAATGTTTCCCTTTCTTCAAAATGCTTGTAGCTATATTTTCTTTACAGAGTGATTAAATCAAATGAAATTAAAAATTACTGGTGATGTTGAGTTCTTTCAGATCCAGAATTATTAATTATTGCTTATGCTGTCATGGTTTGGAGTAAATCCTGTAGATTTTATCTGTGAGTGATAACTTCTATGTAGATAATTTCTAAGCCCATCAATAGCACTTCCTAGATAGAATTCTCTTAGATGACCTCCTGTGGGTTTGTAGACTTAAGTATGATAAAATTACACCTTCCAAAGAGCTTCTGAAACTTTGCATGCTTAACCAAGTGTTCATTAAATGTTCTAACAAAAGATGCTACCTCTACCTTCTAGCTTTGTCTTCTTAATAAGATCTGTTTAATCCCTATTGTCTTGTACAGGTCTTTTCCAGAAAACTGCTTCTAGGGAGCTAGATCCCCACAGGAAATTTAGGCTCAGCTTTACAATACCTTGCTTCTCTTTGGGATCCATGCCCTCGGGTGCAGCACCTATGTTCTATGTAAAATGCCTGGTGATGGTTAGGTGTTTTAAATGTAGGACTCATTAAGGCTTCACTGTTGGAAAAGGAGCTATCAAATAAGTGACTGGAAAACGCTGAGGAGATGCTCAGACACCACCCATCAATTATGGCACAATCCAAGGAAAAGTCACTGTACCACCCCCCCCCCCCCATGCCTGAGAATAACATGCACTTTTCATTGTCTTGTAATTGGCATCAGGACACCTTCTAACCATGACAGCTGTGACTGCACCATGCTCTTGACACATCCGTGGAATTGCACACATTCACATTCACCTGTGTGGGTGTGGATGATGGTTTTGGCCTCTAGAAGGCAGCAGTGGTATACTGGAATTCACCCTTTTTTTTTTCAAATGCAATTAGTACAGATGATGGTCTGCCTACCTTTGATTCCAGGTCACATGAATAAGCAAGTGTCCTAAAAATACAGTATGTGGTACCACCCAGATCTCTTCCTAAAGCTGCTTTGCTTCCTAGTACTATCAGTTCCCAACATAAAAAGGAAGGTTGAAACTCTGGTGTAAAGCCTTAGAGAATAAGGCAAGATCCAGGAAGAACTGAAGCAGCCAAACTAGCCCAGTAAAAATAATTCTACAATTATTTCTTAAAGTCCATGTGGTTTTTTTGGTCTGACAAGTGCAGGGTCATTGGACTTGTCCAGGCTTCTCTTGTTCAGCTGTAAGAGCAATTTATCTAGCAACCAGATAATCAGAGTTTAGCTTTAATTTATAACAATAACAAGTGTTTACTGTGTTTAAGTTGAATGACTCTAGAATAAAATGTGGCGTGGAAAAATACAGACACATGGTGATACTAAAGGTCCTGTACTAGAAACACATACCACAAGGGTCAAAGGTAACTACAGGAGTACAACTTGGAATTGTTCAGGTAAAAATATGTTTTTAAGGTAACAAAGAGAATAAATAAACTGAATAATTGGAAATGAGTGAAGAGAAAGAGCTTGTAGGCAGACCAAGTTAACAGAATGCATAAAAATCAACCAAAGCAGACCCAAGGCTGAGGTGGAAGATGCCATCAACAGCAACATTAGCATCATGTGATTCTTGGCAAAGAGGAGAAAGAAACCCAAACCCTAATGTCATGTTCCTTCCAGTGGAGACCTCAGAATGCTGGCCTAATCTCCCCAAATTCTGCTTGAGTGCTAACAAAGTACTCTTAGGACCCAGAGGAACTTTGGAAAGGTGAGTTTAACACCAAAGAAACAGGGATTTTTTTGCTTTGAAATGTAACTGCAGTAATAAAGTTTTTATGTATTAATTTGGAACACAAATGTGTATTATTATACCCAAATAATTTGCAGTATTGAATCGATCTGACTGCTGAGGGGCACTGCTGAAGGGTGTTCCAGTGGGCCTCACATTTTGAAGCCCCTCCTGTTACTGTTATTCCATTATCACTAAGGGAATTCCTTCTGGATTTCACAACATCCATCATCTGTGTTAAGAGAACAGGGAAAACCACTGCATCTGCACTTACCCTCCTGTGTGCTGAGACTTCTGATGGCCAAAGGCATTCAAATCCATGTGAATGTTTTAAGAGGTGAAAGCTATGCAGCTCTTGAAACTGGAAAGGGAAGATGCATCACATTGGGAAAACAAAGACCCACAAGTAAAATCCACCTATTGTATTTCTTTGGTGCAGCAGTTAGAGAGAGAGAACTTACTAGAAATGCAAGCTGAAGACGTTTGACACCCGGTAAAAGAAAGCGCACGTCACGGCGAGGCTCGAAACACAGTGGATCACTGTAAGAAACACACCGATTTAAAACCTCACTCTCAAAACGAAGGAGCAATTTCAGAATACCAACCACAGCCTAAATCTTGTGTGGGAGGCTTGTCACAGTCAGGCTACTTTCAGTGGCGGCATCTAGTGGAAGATTGCAGCTTTAAAAAAAACCAAAACCTTATACCCCCTCTACCTCTGGTGCCGACCTGAGCTCAAGAAGAGGAGAAAGCAGATGCTGGAAACCACAGCCGTTATGCACCTGCACTAGGAAACTGCTGAGCGTGGAAGGGTAAGCTATGAGCACAGAGATCGTGCTGTACGAGCACGGTGCCCTGCTCGGTCAGCGCTTTTGTGACTGAAACGCGGTATCTTGTACGGACAGGACTCCTCTGGTCTGTTGCTATGCTGATCTCCAGTTTAGGGGAGGCTACACAATCTAAGGAGGCACGAGGGGAAGAAATGATCACATTTGACTGCAAATTGTGGATAATGGAGTCCGAGAATTCCTTCCGGAGTTTAATGTGGAGATGAAGAAGGAAATTAAAAGAAAAAAAAAAATGTACTTCTTGTGCATCTGCAGTTAAAACATTGACAAGAAGAATCCCTGTTTCCAGTTGTTTTTTTTTTTGTTGCTGTTGGTTTTTTATAAGGAGGCTTTAGATTTAATGCTGCCAAATCTTTATTCCTATAGGTCCAGATTTAAAAAGATGTTCAGTGGCCTTGATATGAAGATGGGTATCTAGTGATATTTTTAAACCCCTAGACGTTGGGGCCTCTTCTTAAAGGATGCCTATTTTTTTTTCATTAGCTGCAGAAATATGTCTGACTGCTGCAGCCAAAATGATTTTTCATACCAGGTGCTTCCTCTAAACTTCTCTTGCCTTTCACAAACTGAGCAGCTTCACTGCAAACTGGAGGAGTTTGGAAAGATAAGGCATTGCCCAGTTAGAACAATGTAAGTGTTTTTCAGCTTAAAAACTCTGCTGTGACACCGTCACTCTTCTGCCAGTTAAACTAACTGCACGTACAACAGCACCTTCTGCAATCGCTGCACTCTATTAAGTTCATGTGGCAAGATTTTGGTAACAGAGGGGTTACCACAGGGGTGACTTCTGTGAGAGGCTGCTAGAAGCTTCCCCTGTGTCCGACAGACACAATGCCAAGATGGACCCGCTGCTGGCTGAGGCCGAGCCCATCAGTGACAGCGGCAGAACCTCTGAGATAACATATCTACGAAGGAGGACAAAACCCCCCCTGCACAACAGCCACTGAAGTTTGAGAGAGGAGTGAGACTATGTGAAAGAAACAGCTTTGCAGACACCAAGGTCAGTGAAGGAGGAGGAGGAAGAGGAGCTCCAGGAGCTCAGGCAGAGATTCCCTTGCAGCCTGTGGTGAATACCATGGCGAGGCAGGATGTGCCCCTTCAGCCCATGGAGGTTAACAACGGTGCAGATACCCACCTGCAGCCCACGAAGGACTCCCCAGCAGACCAGATGGATGCTCACAGAGTTACAAACCCCTTTGCAGACAGCTTACACAGGAGCAGGCTCCTTGTAGGACCTGTAGTCCCATGAAGGAGCAGGTTTACTGGCAGGGCTTGTGACCCCATGAGGGACCCACACTGGAGCCATCTGATCCTGAAGGACTATACACCATGGAAGGGACCCATGCTGGAGCAGTTGATGAAGAACTATAGCCCATGAGAAGGATTTTTACTGGAGAAGTTGATGGAGGACTGCTGCAAGCCCTTTTATAACCCTTCTGATAACAAGTGCCCACACCTGACTGTCCCAAGCAAAGACCACCTGCCCACAATTAACTTTGATCAGCTTGCTCTGTTTGGGAACTGGGGGTTCTTTTCTCAGGCCTTTCTGGTCTCCTCAAGGGTACACAGATGTTCACTCAAGGTTATTTATCTAACTCACATTCTAATCCCTTGCACAAGCTGAGGCATCCCACAACAGTGCACTAAGGTCTTTCTACCATTTAAATAGCTCTCATCCAATGAGAGACCATGGACATACCTTAACTTTTAATTGCACCTGACATTTTACTAGACATGAGCCAACAATGTGCACTCACAGCCCAAAAGGCCAATTGCAGCCTGGGCTGCATGAAAAGATGCATGGCCAGCAAAGCAATAGAGGTGATTCTGCCACTCTACTCTGGTGAGACCTTACCCGGAGTGCTGCATCCAGCTCTGGAGCCCTCAACACAGGAAGGACATGGACCTGATAGAGCAGTTCCAGAGGAGGGATCAGAGGGCTAGAGCACCTCTCCTACGAGGACAGGCTGAAGGAGTTGGGGTTGTTCAGCCTGGAGAAGGTTCCAGAAAGGCCTTCTAGCAGCCTTCCAGTACTTGAAGTGGTCCTACAAGAAATCTGGGGAGGGGCTGTTTACAAGGGCATGTAGTGACAGGATGAGGACAATGGTTTTAAACTAGAGCAGGTAGATTTAGATTGGACATTAGGAAGAAGTTCTTTCCATGAGGGTGGTGGAACACTGGACAGGTTGCCTGGGGCGACGGTGGAGGCCCCATCCCTGGAGGCATTCAGGGTCAGGTTTGATGAGGCTCTGAGCAACCTGATCTAGTTGAGGATGTCCCTGCTCACTGCAGGGGGGTTGGACTAGGTGACCTTTAGAGGTCCTTTCCAACCCAAGGCATTCTATGATTCTATACCAGTCATTATTGAATGGAGATTGTTTGGCTAGTTGAATGACATATCTGCAGTAAAAATGGTGATTGCTATTTCCTACTCTTATGCTGACTCACCACTTTTCCTCCATTTATAGAAATCTTCATTAAATGGTGAAAAAACTTAACATCAAACTGAGCTCTTTTCATTGTTGCCTTAATTTAGCTAAAACCAGAATCATGCCACTGAAGTATAGAACAGAGTAATAGAAAGGAGAAGTAGCTTTTTAAAGATTTTGATCACTAAACCACTTTTCTCAAGAATTAGATGATTACATGCTTGCATTTGTTTTATCTTGATGAAACATTTCAGGACCTGAATTGTAGAAATTGAGCACCCCTAAATCACGGAACTAATAAAGAATCCATCAAGTAGGAGAAAATACATTGAAATAACTCACTCCAAGTAGCAATTAACCTGAATCCTAGTAACAATTAATTTTTCCAACACAGAACTGTAGAATAGGGTAGGAAGGCTCTACAGAGGGACCTGGACAGGCTGGATCGATGGGCTGAGGCCAATTGTATGAGCTTCAACAAGGCCAAGTGCCAGGTCCTGCACTTGGGCCACAATTACCCTGTGCAACTCTACAGGCTTCGGTATAAGCGGCTGGAAAGCTGCCCAGCAAAAAGGGACCTGGGATTACAGAACCACAAGCAGCTAAATATGAGCCAGCAGTGTGCCCAGGTGGCCAAGAAGGCCAACGGCACCCTGGCTTGTATCAGACATAGTGCGGCCAGCAGGACTAGGGAAGTGATCATCCCCTGTACTTTGCACTGGTGAGGCCACACCTCCAACACTGTGTTCAGTTGTGGACCCCTCACTACAAGAAGGATATTTAGGTGCTGGACCAAGTCCAGAGAAGGGCAATGAAGCTGGTGAGAGGTCTAGAGCACAAGTCTTATAAGGAGTGACTGAGAGAACTGGCGTTGTTTAGCCTGGAGAAAATGAGGCTGAAGGGAGGCCTTATTGCTCTCTACAACTACCTGAAAAGAGGTTGTAGAGATGTCAGTGCTGGTCTCTTCTCATAAGTTACAAGTGATAGGACAAGAGAAAATGACCTCAACTTGTTCCAGGAGAGATTTAGTTTGCATATTAGCAAAAATTTCTCCACTGAAATGGTTATGAAGCACTTGAACAGGCTGTCCAGGGAAGTGATTGAGTCACCATCCCTGGAGATATTTATTCTATTTATTATATAGAATCAAAGAACTGTAGAGGTTGAAAAGATCTTCAAGGTCACTGAGTCCAACCATTAACATAACACTGCCAAGTCCACTGTTAAAACATGTCCACGTGTGCCACATCTACATTTCTTATAAATACCTCCAGGAATGGTGACTTAACCACTTCCCTGGACAGTCTGTGCCAGAGCTTGACACATACAAAAGGGTAGCAAAACAGTTACACCTTTGCCTCATAACCGTTCTTTGGACACCCTGATAAAGTTAATAAAATATTATTGTCTGCATTTAACATTCAGTCCTAGTTTATTAGATTAAAAAGACATACCTGCTTATGACGCCGTCTTTGGATGTTCTTTTTGAAATGTCACCTGTTAGAAGATTCTGGTGATGTTACCCAGTGTCAGGAGGCCCACTTTCTATAGAGAATTCAGGTGAAATCAACCGTACTACCCAAACTGATAAAAAAAGCTATATTAGAATCCAGGTGATGTAATTCACTATACAAGTCTGGTATGAAATTTTCTTTGTATTGCAATCTTCCAGTGCTCTTAATTGCCAATCTAACTCACAGCTCACACTGAATGCACACAACGTGACGTGCTATAAATGCTGATTTTCATATTGCGTATGTCGAAGCGTGTGAAATGCGATATTACAGTGAACTCTGTCACCTCAAATGAAGTCATCTGAGAACGGTAGAAGATCAGGAGTGAATAATTACAAAATTCCCTGCAAATATGTTGAAGGTGTTAGGAGTGCCAAAGATTTGATTTTCCATTCTCATCCGTTTAATTTGTATGCTTAAGGAAAACTATTTAGTGAGAGGCTGAAGTGCATTTGGTGGATCAATACTCCATTGATGTTGATATTTGTCAGCATTTTCTTTAGCTGATGATTTATAGGGTGCCAGAAGCATTTATAGAATACTTAACTCTTTGTCATGCCTCAATTTGCTCTGAGCAGAAAATGCTTATTCTTATTACACTGTATTTTTAACAAAATAAAAGACATGCCACATTAGATAGTTTATAAATGTGTTTAAAGGAGAGTTATAGTACCACTAGGAGTTATTAGGTTGATGTTACTTGGTCTAAAATCTTGTTAAAGTAGTTTAAAAACCTAAAGGAATCACTTTTTAGGAAATGCAACACTAATTGTAAGAGATTAATTCCCATCTTTTAATCCAGACTCTTTTTATAACATAAAAATAACTGAAAAGGTGGTGTCTTTGAATAGCTGTTGCTGGTGAAATTAAATATGTGTTCTTGCAAAGTTTTTCCCATGATCTGTTCAGAGAAAGACTTGGAAAAAGGAAGTCGTCTCCTTCTGTGATAAAAATATATATAGCAACCTTTTTAATAGAGAAATGCCATTTGCAACTCACAACTGATAAAAGGGTGTAAAATACCTGACTGAAAATAATGTCTATCTCTTACACAGCAATTTTTATCAAAAGCTTAAGAAGAGTTGCTGCCTTTTTCAGGTAGTGTGAATCTCAGATGCATAAAGATGAAGCGTATTCATCAAGTCAGGGCTATGGCAGATTCAGCTGCCGAAGACAGGCTCATGATTGGTGGCACAAAGTCCAGCTGGAAGCCAGTCCCTGGTGGTGTAACCCCTGGTGTTGATGCTGGGGCCAACGCTGTTTAACATCTTCATTAATGACCTGAATGATGGGACAGAGTGCACCCTGTGCATGTTGGCGGATTCTATAAAATTAGGAGAAGTGGCCAATACATCAAGTGGCTAGATGTGCTCCTCTTCCTGTCTGGACCACTATGTCCAGGTCTGGACTCTCCGGTTCAAGAAAAGAACATACTGGTGCAATTCCAGCAAAGGGCCATGAAGATGATTAAGGAACTTCAGCTGAGGCTGAGAGAGTTGGGATTGCTCAGTCTGGAGAAGAAAAGATTCAGGGGGGATGTTATCAATCTGTATAATACCTGATGGGAGGAATGAAGAAAATAGAGACAGACTCTTATCAGTAGTGGACACTGACAGGACAAGAAGCAACAGCAACAGATTTAAATACAAGAAATTCCATTTAAACCTGTGGAAAAAAAAGTAAAATTAAGGGTGATTGAACACTCAAACAGGTTGTCCAGGGAGACTGTGGAGCCTCCATCCTTGGACCTACTGAAAACCCAGCTGGGCACAGTTCTGAACAACCTGCTTTAGGACACCCTGCTTGAGCAGTAAGGTTGGACCAGATGATCTTCAGAGATCCCTTCCAATATCAAAAAGTCTGTGAACCCCATTCCTCTGACATCTGCCCTGAGTACACGACCACAAATAACAAGTTTATTTTCCTACTTTGCTACTTTAGTGATGAAATGTTTTCATCTGTGAACATACACTTGTGTAAAACTGAAGCAATGCAGTGATAAAGTATATAGCAGTGTAAGGCAATGTTCCAAATACCATGGAAGATTATTTTTAAACTCAAAAGAGATTTGTTTGCTGCTAAGGTAGTAAAAAGAGGCCAACTGTTACAGAGCTGTGGTATACTAATTAAACAAATAGCCACAGAAATATCAATATTATCTAAAATCATTTGTTTTACAAGGGTTTTGACATGCTTCATGGTGAAACAAACAATGTTTAATATTTTATTCATGGATTAGTATGATATATTTCTAAGTGAAATCAATACTATGTTTTTATTAAGAACAACATTGTCCTTCCCAGCAGAGAAACAAAAAGCACCATAAGAAAGGAACTGCAGAATTGAAAAGAAATTGATAGCTAGTGCTAAAACATATCACTATGGACAATACAATTAGTTCTTACTTACTCCATTAAGCCATCTAAGGGCTTAATTTACAGATGACAATACTTGCATCTGTATGAGGGGTTTTATGAGACCCCTGAAACAAACACACCCCAACAAAGAGCGTGGAATACAGGGACACACGTGAGAAGGCTGTTTTCAATCAGTATAAAAGAGAATCAATACCTTTATTACTGACAACCAAACCGGGGGGGTTGTAGAAGTGCTGCCTCGAAGGGCAGGGTGTTCAGGCTGATCTAAAAGAATGATTATGAAAGACAGGGAAGCTGTTGTGATCATTCCCACTCCCTCTGCTGTGCAAGCCTGCAGCTTAACAAAGGTTCAGTTGCTAATATGGAAACAAAAGTGAAGAGGGATAATAAAGAGCATTCTGAACACCATAAGGAAAAACTGGTAAAAAAGGGGGAAACAAATGTGTTTCCAAAATACTTCTCTTGAAATATGTATGAAATGAAAGGACTTGGTCAGTGAAATTGGAAATTGCAGATGAGAACATCACGCTGCTTTTCAGTTGTACTTGGAAAAAGTGAAGAGTTAGGTAGGAGAAGATCTGTTTAGGATAAAGATCATCAGAAGAGCATTGACATAAAATGAGAAAAGTAGATCAATAGAAAATTCAGTGTCTACTGTCAAGAGTTAGCTCAGGAAACCTATGCCTATGAATAGAAGCTGTAGTTTATTAGAGATGTCTCACTTTTGAGATAACAAATAAACGTGGCAAAAATCATAAAAGACTTTTAAAAGTTGAGCACCACTTGACACTCAAGCTAAAGTTTCCTTTCTCTTTTTGACTATTCACCAAGACCTGGTGCCTAACACTTTGATTTCCGTTCCTCCAAAACAACTAGTCCCTCCAAAGAACCATAATTCCCTGGCAAACTGTTGCTCCTTTAAAGCCAGTTATAGTAAACTCCCTTTTGAATGTAGGTAGTGAAAGAGGAAGGTTGTGATTGACTGCAGTCAATCCCCCCCTTCTTTGTGAAATGAGATTGAGACGGCCTTTCCAAATAGGACCTCTCCTATTTTCAGTCCCCTAAAAGAAGGTGAGAAAGCTATAGTTATTGCTGTCGTGACGTTTGTCATGATGTCTAGCTTTAAATCCTACCACTTAAAGAAAAGGAAAAATAAAAAGTGAAAACTATCCCTGCCCCACAGATGCAGAAGTCTATACAACTAATTGCATTGAGAAAGTGGTGACTCCTGCCATTCCAAATGCTAAATTTGGGGGATGACTATCCAGAATCACTAGCACACATCAAAATCTTTACCTTCATACTCCTTACAGGAAGTCCAAAGGACTGTGTCGTGTCCAAAGAGCATAAAGGGATGGTTCTTTTACACTAGTGTAGCAAGAACAGTTCATGCTCCCCTGTGCAACTCTCTGGATCAACTCTGGGGTGTTCACTCTCCTTCAACTGGTTCAGTAGTTTTAGCACTGTGAAGTAAGATCTTCATGACTGCTTGGGATCTTCTGTAAACTTCTCTCTACTCTGTCCTCTAGACTCATTCACAGAGCAGCCAAAAATCAAAAGAAAACATGAAACAAAAGAGGACCTATATGATAAGTCTTTACCCTATGACCACAGCACTTGCTCACTCTGTGGCAGAATGTTGTCTATGTGTGTGTTGCCTTAGAGAATAGTACAGAGTGACCCTTTCCTGATAAGGTTCTTTCTGTGTGTTCCCTTTGCCCTTTCCCTGCAGTAATATTGCTTAATTGTTGTTTAACTAGTGATAACATTTCAGCTAATGCAACAGAAGTCAGCAGATGGCTTTATAGGTATGAAACACTATAATTCATATGCACTGCAGTAATGAGAGCTGGGTTGTTGAATGCTTTTTTTTTCTGTTCTCTCTGATTAGAGGTACTTTTTTTTTTTTTTTTTCCCTTAGTCTTCAAACTCATTGGCTGAAGTGTTCCTCAGGGTAACAATTTGAGGTCTTAACTGAAACTGGAGTACATTTTATGTCTTAATATATTGTATACTAGGAAAAAAATTCTTTGCCCTGAAAAATCTACGGCCTACTTTAAAGAAAACAGGAACAGAAAAAGGAAAGAGTTTCATACAATCACATACACTTTCAAAGCTCAGCCCTTTTATAATCCTAATAATAAGTGCCCACACCTGATTGGCCAATCAAAGACCACCTGCCCACAATTAACTTTGATCAGCTTTCTCTGTTTGTGAACTGGGGGGGTCTTTTCTCAGGCCTTTCTGGCCTCCTCAAGGGTACACAGATGTTCACTCAAGGTTATTTACTGACTCACATTCTAATCCCTGGCACAAGCCGAGGCTTCCCACAACACAGAACCAACCAAATCACCTCTGCATGAAAAGCAGATTCCTCAGTATTAAAAAAAAACAAACCAACTTCATGCCAACAGAACCTTTCCAAGTTGCTTATTTCTGTGTCTGCCCTAAAGAAGAAAAACTACCAAAATAAAAATAAAATTTAAAAAAAAAAAAGTTATCTTTAGGAACACTGAACTACTAATTTAAATAACTGCTATTATTTTAGGTGTTCTGTAAGGTTATTTTACTCAGAGAAGAGTCTTCAAATCTGGAAATCAACCGCACACTTTCTTTCCCATAAACAAATACGTGTAAGTACTTAACAGTTTCACAGCAGCAGCTTATAATTACAGTGTTAAATTTTCTCTGTTCTATTTTGTCCTTCTCAGGAGTGTCCCAGTCCTTGGGCAAAGGCCTACCTGATCTGGAGGTGATGTTGCGACCCAATCATGACAATTTTCAACCTGGTGAAACTTAGCTACTTGAGTTTTCATTTCAGAACAAGTGCTTTTGGTCTACTACATCTTTACCCAAATCTAGTTACGGTACAGTAGCAAAACAAACTCCTCTACGTGAGGGCATGACATCCCCTTAGGGATGTGCTCATGAAGAGGGGATCCAAATGGAAAGGGGACATCCACATCCTTCAGCTTTTCAAGGATTACTTAGACCAGTTACAGCATCTTCAAAAACTCATCTCACTATTAACTCCTTAAGGATGATGGAAGAGAGATCCAACTACTTATTTACAAAGCAAACAATAAATGAAAAAAGAAATCTTACAGTTACCCCTTTAAAAGAATATCTTCAACTTGCACTGTTAGCAAGTTCTCTGTAACCATAAAACATACTGACTTCCAAAATTGCTTCTTGCTTGCAAAATTGCAGTAAACATTTCCAAAGTTTAATGTTGAAAAGCTATGACTCAAGCTACAAAAAAAGGTAACATTTCTGAAACACTCTTTTAGTGAACTCTGGAGCCTGGATTTTAAATTCACAGGGCAGCTAAAACTGCAAAGCTTTAGGAAAAATACTTTAAGAATGGCATTTATGCCTTCGTGTGAAGGCTGGGTACTACCAACAGGCTGAAAAATACTGATGGATTGTCTCTTAACATTGAAAATAGAAGAGATCCAAGTACAGATTCTATATGAAATGCAGGTAAGGTGACACATATAGAAAGCTCATTTATGTAACTTATTTCAGTTTTAGAGACATTACCATGGGGTAAAAACCATGCCTATTAAACTGTATAAAAGCAAATACAGCTTCATATTTTCTCTGCAATCAGATATATAACGACAGCTACAGCATAGGCATAAATGGTGGAAGACTGGTTTTATAAGAGGAACAACTGATTAGTTCTCTTTGAGAAGGTTATCTGTGCTCTTATTGAAAGATTAGTTGCTGCTGCATGTCTGTAGAACTGTGGGTTAAAAACAAATCAGCAAGTAAAGCCCAGCAATGGAGAACGGAAACAGTTCTCCAGGCAGGACATGCTGCTAACCCAGTCAGCCTAGCTGGATCTCTCTCAGGTTTTCATCTTTCCCCCTCAGCCCCCAAGCTTATTACACCTACCCAAAGTCAGAGCTAGGGAAAGGGCCTGCTAAAAGCAGGATAAGTGCCAGCACCAGATCTACAGCACTCTCTAACCAAGACCTGGAAATTATGGGATGAAAGGATCCTGTTCCAGTGCTATATTAACCTTCCAGTGAAGCAGTTCTTCTTAACATCTGATCTAAACATTGAGCCTGTCTGGACCTTGAATGTACCGATGGCTTTCACTCCATAAAACTAACTTCTTTTTAGACTACAAACAACAGCAACAGTGGCTGGTTTCAAACCAAACATCAACACATGTCAAGTTCTGGGACATCTACTAGCAATGAACCTCACCACACAGTTTAATCAAATATGAGGTTCATAAATCCATGGACAGGGAAAACAGGAAGCTCCCTTTGATTCTTCAGGCAGTAATATGAATGCTGTTTATTCTTTACTTATGATCCTCATGAAAATTTAATAAAATTTAATAATAAGTAGTAATGATATGCATTGCAGTGTGATTTTAGGCAACCAATCCTATGGATATTATTTGACCTAGATGCAAATTTAATAAAGTATTTAAACAACTTGTAACCTCAAAGACAGAGTTCAATGAATGAAAGCAAACCAGAAATATTTGGTTCAAACTAAACATCAACACAGGTCAAGTTCTGGCACATCTACTAGTGTTGAACCTTACCACACGAGCTCTCTTAGCTTGCATCACTGGAAGAACTATTTTTGAAATAAAATCATATTCCAATACTAGCCGACCGAAAGAAATTCTATCTCGCTCGATATAATTTGTAAGTGATCAAAAAAACTTTTCATGGCTGATGATCAATCACGCCACACACACACAAAAGCTCTGGGCTTGGTGCTTAGGTTTTACCCAACAAAGGCTACGTCACACAAATACTACCCACCGTCTCCAAGTGAGAATTTATATAGTTAGCCACTCCCTGGCCAGCATCACACCTCATCCTCAATATCCAATTACAAGAAACAAGTCTCCTCCTTGTTCACAGCGGTGCCTCATGACATTGTGTTTCACCTAGAGCTGATTCTCTCAGCTCTTCTCTAGCAACAAACCAAGTACTGCTGCTGCAAACGAGATTAAATAGCCGCTATAAATCCCTCTTGTCGGCAGTATTAGACATTTGATTCTGTTTCCACACTGCTAGTAATTTCTAATGGTAAATGTAGTACGAGGTCGCAGTACATATTGTCAACAAGGTGTGAGGGGAGATAGAAGCAGAAGGGACATCAAAGAGATGTTACAGTGTTTTGAGAATGTTCATTTGTATCTTTCTGCTTAAAAATACGGAGCTTTTCTACAGTAATCTGCTCTGTGCGGTATTGTTGTGCTAATGGCATTGTATGTAAAGCATGAAAAATTAAACAAATGCTTATTGGAGTGATATCAGACGATAAATAATTTAATGGATGAGCTTCATAGAATGTAAACATTCGCAAATTACTTTGCCATGATTTAGTAATCAAAAGGTAAATTATTTAAATTTATGCTGCAAAGGGGAAACCTAATGAGATCATAAAGATTCCTCGTAAGAGAATTTCAGACTAAAAGTATCTATTCCAGGAAGGTAATTTACAATCCAATAATTTACAGCTATAAAACTGTGTTTCTGCAGTCGGGATGATTTGGTTTTTTTGCACTTACCACGGTGAATGTTTGAAGTAGAGCGATAACCTTCTTCTGCAACAGTGCGGTATCGTAAACACTAGGAAGGTCTTTTCATAAACCAGAATTACTTTCAGTCTAATTCTCCAGGAGCTGCCTTCAGGAAATCGGTATGTGAGAATACAGCCATTAGTGTATTTTAAAATATTTACATTTTAATTAATCTTCAAGAGTGATGTGCCTAAGAGTGTCAGCCCTATAAGAGGCAAGAGAGTTAAATATATTAAGATGCAACTCTCCGATAACTTAGTCTCTATGAGAATTTTTCCATAGTGAAAAGACAAACACAGAATTCTCTTACTTAGTTTGACTCTGAAATCCTGAACTACTGATCACTGCGGTTTATTATTTTCTTATGGTAAGCATGCACTTTTCCTTCTGCTGATTTTAGTTTAATTTAGATTCTCAGCAGGAGGACAACATACTAAACCAGATTAAATGTAAAAAAAATGACTGACAGATTCCTGTCAGAGCTGCCAATGACGGAGGTACTTGTGACATGTTTACTATAACCTAAAATATAGAGTACAAAAGAGATGGAGATCCTTCCCAACCAGACAGAGAAGCAGGCAGCTGGAGAGAAAGCTGCTTCGGTGGGGTGAGCTGGACTCATGAATGGCAGTGGAGAATCATGCCTTTGTTGAAAGCAAGTGAGTGCCCCTGGTGGAATCTCAGGTTTGCATGACAGGGCAGCCAGGGAATGGATGAAGACTGCTGGCCATTTGGTTCAAAATCCCTGGGAACAGAGATGGTAACTAAAATTTTAACATTACTTTCTGCTTTATCAACAAAGAATGACAGAAAAATGGAATGAAGCTTTGAAGCACTGTCTTAGAATTATACACTTGATTTTTCGAAAATAAGTTGGCTACCTTTTCTACCCCGAGTAGAACTCCAAGGTTTTTATTTTCTTAATGGCTTATGACAATCATAAAGAGCTTATAAATGATAGAAAACAAAGTCATCTTTAGTATTCTGATGCCATGTCAGGACCCAGTACAGGACTACGTGGTGAATTTTGATGAAGTAATACGAATTTTCCTATGAAAGAATATCCATGCAGTAAAACAGGGGAAGCAGACAGTACAGTGCCATGCAGCTGGGCAGAGGCACGAAGTCACTCTTTGAAAATCAGGGCCCAGGACAATGATGTTTTTGGAAATTCATATCTTGGAATATATGCAAGGACAGCATTCATTCACATCATTCTGGAAGAGTACAGAAATATCAGGACAGGATTCATAGCAGGAACAAGAGCACGACTACCTCCGAGTAATTCTTCACAGGGTAGATAAAGATGAATGGGCAATTAGTTTGGAAGTACACTCAATAATTATTTTTGAGTTTACAGACTTATCAGCTCCTGTCAATCACATTACCAAAGAAAAGAAATCAACAAAACAATATAACTTACAGTTCTGATCTAATCTCTTAAAGAAGTTCAAGAGCTAAATATGACTCTGAAATTGATAAAAATACAATTTGTAATAGTATTGTGGAAAAAGTACTTTAAGAAGCTACTGGGTTAAAACTAAGCCTATATCCTCTCTCTTCCAAGAGAACGTACTTTTTGAAAAAGGCAAAGGGACGCAAACATCTGAAGGAGAATTTAAGGAGTGGCTCTGTACGAAGATGACCTTCTCAACACAGTCAGAATAAAGCTCAGCTTGGCCAGCTTGTTGCTCTTGGAAGAAAAAAAACAACCCCACAATATAATCAGTTACTTAATTCTTCAAGCAGAGTTCTAACTGTTCTAACTGAGGCAAAGGTAAAAAATAAAAATAAAAATCTACATTTGCATACAAATACCTATGATAGCCATCTTTTCTCTAAAGTGCCATTTAGGGTGTGCATCCAGGCACCTGAGAAAATCCAGAGAGGAAAAAGCTGAAACAAGATCCTGAGGTCTAGAAGGACTCCAGTCCAGTGGTATAAAAGAAAAAGAGAGAGGTATAGCTGCAGGGTTTAAGCTGAACAAAGAATAAATTCTTTGCAGAATAAACTGTAAAATAGAAAAGGAGAAATATTGGTATTTTGTGTTGCAACTGTGTTGAGTTTTTGTGTTGAGTTGTGTTTGCAACTCAAATTATTTCGTCATTTTGGTATTCTGAGGTTTCTTTTCTAACTCATACACTTTAGTGTTGCAATAAAAAAGAAAACCAATCTCAATATTTTCTTGTCATTTAAAACAATTAACACAAATTGTGACAGTTCCTAAACTCTTTCAATAAGTAAGCTCAGAGGGAAGAAGCACTGCAGCCATGGCATCTTGGGTAGGTTATCACAGCACTGTAGAGCTGCTGAACCCCCAACGGACCCATAAAGGACATCCCAGCTCTGTGAGGGCACACAGACAACCCAGCTCCATAAGAATGAAGTACAGTTGTACCAGAGTAAGATGGAGTGACACAGTAGCGATACCCTTAGTTACTCTCAAACTGACAATGAAAGAGTCAATGAAGGCTGCTCAGTTTGACAGCACATCGGTTACTGCCAACCACAGTCAGAAAGAGATACTCCGAGCGCTTGTTGTAACTTAGCACCTGCTGGTTCTCCATCATTTGTCTCCCCTATTCCTCCTTTTATATATATATTTTCACTCGTCATGACTCTTTCTCTCTTATTATATTACTCTTATTCTTTCACCTGTCATGACTCTCTCTCTCTTAGACCTCCCTCAAAATATCTCTTCTTCTTTCATGTTTCCACTCTCCCAAGAGATTCCTGTATCTTCAATAAATCCTGTATCTTCAAAACAGGTTGCCCAGAGAGGTGGTGGAAGCCCCATCCTTGGAAGCTTTTAAGCCCAGGATGGATGGGGCTCTGAGCAACCTGCTCTAGTGGGAGGTGTCCCTGCCCATGGCAGGGGGGTTGGAACAAGATGATCCCTTCCAACCCTGACAATTCTATGATTCTCTCTTCTTCCAGATCTCCACCAAAGTGGGGGCTCAAAGGACATGCTTCCCACTTCAGCAGCACAGCAGGAAAGGTTCTGAACCTTTTGTAACCAGGCTTAACCTGATTTGGAGCCCTTTGTTTCAGTGAAGCAAACTACTAGTCCTACTTCTGGTAATTATTCCCCAATGGAGATTTGTTTTGATTGCCAGGGAGTCATCCTGTTTGCAAAGAGAATGACCAGGTTATTGGAGGCTATTGGCCTCTCCAGCCTCGAAGCCAATTGTGCTGTGGGTGCAGCTTAGCTCAAGGTCCCTGAATAATCATAGAACCACAGAATCACAGCATGGTAGGGGTTGGAAGGGACCTCTGGAGATCCTCGAGTCCAACCCCCCTGCCGGAGCAGGGTCACCCAGGGCAGGACACACAGGAACAGAGCCAGGGGGATTTGGAAAGTCTCCAGAGAAGGAGACTCAACAACCTCTCTGGGCAGCCTGGGCCAGGCTCTCTCACTCTCACAAGGAAGAAGTTTCTCATCCTGTTGAGGTGGAATTTCCTATATTCAGGCTTATACCCATTATTCCTTGTCCTATTATTGGGCACTATGGAAAAGAGCCTGGCCCTTCCACTTGACACCCACCCTGCAGATATTTATAGATATTAATAAGAACCCCTCTCAGCCTTCTCTTCTCGAGACTAAACTGCCCCAGTTCTTTCAGTCTTTCTTCATAGGAAACCAGCTGTTGATGCATGGAAGCACCTACATGAGATGCAAATGCTGACACCACCACATCCATTGCTGCTTATACAGCACTGCCTGGGCTGCTGTTTCCATCTCCTTTGGTGTTTCTTGTCCTCCTTGGGAATACTCTCTGCTCTTTGTGACTGGCTCAGTCCAGCACTCCTGTGCTGGGCCGGGCACAGGCTCTCCTTCTAACCCACTCTTGGGAGATGACATTACTCTTTGTATCTGTCTGTGTGTGTGTGTGTCTGTGTGTGTCTGTCTGTCTGTGTGTGAACACCCCACGCCGGGCTGAATAGAAAATGGACTAAATCAATTAGAGCAACACAAACTGCAATTGGTTTTGCACGAATCTATTTGCGAGATAAGAATTGTCTTCACTTCTCCCCCGTGAACAAGTGACAACATTACACCCCTTCTCAAATGCTCTTTGATAGGTTAATGGGCCCATTTTGAGAGCATATAATTGCAGCAGTTTTGGTTCAAGAGCTGATATGATGGATTACATCCCTCCTGATGCTTGGGGTTGGGATACAATACAGAGAGGCTGCCTGGACCCTCTGGTGCCAGAGGGCTTAACACGGTATTGACAGGGCTGTGCATATTAAATCCAGATCAACCTCCTGAATGAACGCAGGCACATCTGAACTCACACGGCTGGAAATCTCCTTCCACGGTCTTAAAGAAGTTATTTTTAGTAAAGGTTGTTGAAAAAAAGAAAGAAAAAAGCTCATTCCCCTACTTACTGCTGAGATATGAGCTGAAGGAAACTCTCCTGTCAGATCTGTTTCATATGTTACCAGAACAGCAAACCAGAAAAGTTCAGCAGGACATTATTTTATTTTCCTTTTTTTTTTTTCTTCTTTTACATTTCTTTTAAATGTCTTCTGACAAACCAGACTGGAGGGTGCCAAGTCCAAAGGGGTCTAGAGGTATCCCTCAACATCGGGTGATAGCTGCTGGTTAGTTTGGCAGAAACTGTTTCCCATGCTCTGCAAATGAAAATTAACAAACTCTGGAGCAGTCTCAAAAAAAAACCAAAACAACAAAAAACCAACAAAAAGCAGCAGCATTTCTCTCTGTAGAGGTTGAT
The DNA here is from genome assembly GCA_024336885.1 of Actenoides hombroni. Taxonomy (NCBI): domain Eukaryota; kingdom Metazoa; phylum Chordata; class Aves; order Coraciiformes; family Alcedinidae; genus Actenoides; species Actenoides hombroni. Next base: position 96,648,175 of record WUAM01000287.1, read on the forward strand.
GCCAGGCAGTGTTGCTCTCCCAGGCTTAGCCTGGGTAGCTGCTCTGGGTAACACCGCGCTCGCTGACTCTTCCCTTCCCTTTGGAACCAGCCCGGATCTTCCCAGAACCAGGTACGAAGCAAGGCAAGGAGGGGTGGGCAGTGCTTTTCCTTCCTGCACGGCTGCCAGTTTTCAACGAAATTAACATTTTTTCTTTCCTCTAGTTGTAAACTGCCATTTTAAAAGGCTGCGTAAAGTTAAAACCAATTAAAATCGCTTCAATGAGAGGCAACCTAAGGCAGTCTGTCACCTTGCTGAGCACGTTTGATCATTTAAGAGACCCAACAGTGGGTTGTGCTGCTCCTGGTACAAAGCTCTCCAAATCTGTCAGCAAATTTTTCATTCCTGCCTGACCCCTGCCTATGTGGCCCTTCATGAACATGCTGGAAAGCTTGATGCAAGTCCAGCTTACGTTAAGGGAATTGTTTTGAAAGTTTTCCAATAGGTATTGAGTGATATTTTCCCATTCGGCGAATGCAGCGGGCAAGCTGGTTTGCTGGTCTTTCTGTAGCAAAGAGATTCCCACTGGAACAAAGTTCATTTCCTAATGACACCCTTCTCCACTGAAAAAAAGCCTTGATTCAGATAGCCTGAAGTATTTTGGAGACATGTGTCCATTTCAATAAGTTCTTTGTCAAGAGTACAGCTCACACCTTCCTCAGGGCCCTGTCTTAGGAGCTGACAGAAACAGGTTCAAGACCTCAAGAAACCTGGTGCAGGTAAGGTGTTTGGAATGCTGTTCTCTCTCACATCACCATCCAGTTCCCTCGACTCTTGGCAGTTTGGGAGTAGGTGACTTTCTCTTGGCACATCTTCAGGACCCTCCTTGTGTTCCATCCCAGAAACCCACGTTTCAGAACTTCACAATTATTTGTAAAATGAAATTGATGAATTGAAATGGTTTTCAGCCATGCCTAATATGTGTCATAAATAAGTGTGTGTCATTAATAAGTATTAGGATGGACAATGTGCTGAGGCCTTGCAGTGTGCTAGCCCAAACCATGATGCTATTCGTGTCTTTTTTGTATCAAGTACACAGAACTGTTTTAGGAGGAAAGAAAATCCATTTCAGGAGGGGGAAAACACTGACACCAGTTATTTCTGGGCTGCAAAACCAAGATTGTCAACAATTCCCCTGAAAATTTATTTTCAGGAGCTGTGAATCAGTTTTCCAGTTAAAACACATAAAATAGTCAAAGACAATCTGCACCCGCCCCCAGTTTCCTTTAATGTGGGTTGTTTGAATCTGTGTTCACCTAGTGGGACTTTCCAGCTTACAAAATCCCAGAGAACACATTCAAGAGGGGGGTCGTGCCACTTCTGCTCTCTAGGACTTCGGGAAGTAGTCAGAAGTAGGAAATTCTGAGAATGTTTATGAAAAGTTTTGGTTTGGTTCTGTACGGTCACTTTTCCATCCAGGCCTTCTGACGTTGCCAGAGGAGTTTCACTCCTCTCAGACCTGTTCTGCTGCTGCTTCGGATCTGCAAAGTCACACCTGAAGAAAGGAATCGTTCTGCAGATGCCAGCTGTGGGAACGAGGATGGTGCAAAACCTTGTTTGACTACTTGCACTGACATCGAGGGGTGCAAGTCCTCTTCGGAGGACGTGGGCAATGGTCCTCTGCGACGGAGAGTCCTTGGTCCTGCTCAGCTGGAATAAGGTAGTCACCTGCTGCTTGGGTGGAAGAAACAAACCACTCCCTTTTACCCATAGTAAGCAGTAGGCAATAAGGGCTCTTGCTGTGGCTTCATGGCGCAGATCTGCAAGGTACACGCGTGTGAGTTGGATGTAGTAAAACAACACGCACCTTAACATGTCCCTAGATGACTCCTCCCCTTGTAGGGTGAGACACGTGAAGTTATTCTCATGGGTGCAGTACTACATGGTATATAAGTACTTCAATGTCATCTGTTTTGGTAAAGGCTGCCTTGCTTTCCCTGCTGAGGTGGGAGCAATTGAGAGAATCTGCTGCTCGTTTGCTATGTTGCTGCCCTCTCTGCCACCCCACCCCAGGTTCTGCAGTAGCTCCACTGCCTGCTGGTTTCTTTTGATGGAAAACTTGGGTTGTCATCCAAAAACTCGACTGATGGTGCATTGCTTGCTTTTTGCAGAGTTGTGAAGTTTGCTGACAGATGTTGTCTAACTTCAGAGATCTCCAATGACTGCGACCTCAAAGACTCTCTCAGCAGCCTGTTCTCCTTGTCACTGTCCTAGCTCATGTCTGGTTTGAATGTTCTCGGTGGCAGTTTAAGCTTATTACTTGTATATAATAAAGCAGTGCAGCATTCCCTTCCTCTTTGCAGCAGCTTTTTCAGGCATGCATTTAAAGATTGATCCCCTTTTTTCCTCTCCTCCCTGACTTTGTTTCCCCTCAGCTCACTCAGCTTTCCTTTGCTGATCCCTGTTTTCAGGATCTCTGCCCGTTCTTGTCCCTTCACTGTTCCACATTTCTCTTTAAGTGTAACACACTACTGTCTTAAGGCTACAATTCTATATATCACAGAGCAGCACCTCCACCTTGTTATGATGACCCGTCCCTTTGTCTCCCAAGTTTGTTAGGTGGGCAGGGTAATTCTTTTAAATATATAGCATTTATGGATGGATATAGCATATAAATACAGTATAAACACATAGCATAAATATAGAGCATATAGAGAGAGCATATATATAGCACATATATAGAGCATATATAGAGCATGTATAGAGAACATCTATATAGCACATATATATATATCATATATAGTGTATATAGAGAGCATATATAGCACATATATATATCATATATATATCACATATATATAAAGCATGTATAGAGAGCATATTTATAGTACATATATAGAGCATATATAGCATGTATATAGAGCATGTATAGAGAGCTCTATATAGCACATATATATCATATATAGCGTATATAGAGAGCATATATAGCGCATATATAGCGCATATAGAGAGCATAGAGAGCATATATATAGTACATATACATAGCATACACAGAGAGCATATATGAAGAGCAACTATATAGCACATATACATAACATATAGCATATATAGAGAGCATATATATATAGCACATATATAGCACATATATATATATATCTCATATATGTATAGCATTTCTTTAGGGTTTTACTAACTAGCTAGCATCAAGGTTCAGTCCTGGTAAGCATAAGCTGAGAGGACGTGCTTGCTGGCTCTTTGATTCTGTATCTAAAGAAAGCAGGGGTGCTAAAGGGCCATTGCTCCGGAGATTTTAGTGTTCAGTGAGTTAAACATTGATGAGCAGTCCAGCATCCCCACCCTGGTTATGAATGAAGCTGGCAGGAATGAGTTTGAAGTCTTGCACTGGTTGACTATAAACCTTTATTATACGTAGGATGTTCCCTGTGGAGAGGGGGAGGCAGTTGCCTGCCAGACGAGATGAGCAGAATTCATCAGCTTACTCACTGCCCTCTCAAGCAGGGCGTGCTGGGAGTAATTCAGTGTGCCTGGCACCTGCTGGAGCAAGGAGGCTGCTGGCAACCATAAACCCCCAGTCAGCCTTGCTGGCTGCCCTTGGTGCAGCCTGTAAACAGCAAAGGCATTCCTTTTATTTTTTTCTATGGGGATAGGAGCAGGGGGAAGTGTAAACAGAAGGAATTCAAACCATCGTCTTCTGCGAGCAGGTGGTGGCATGCCCTCAGCTCCCACTGCTGCCAGGCCACTTCCCAGCTCTGCCTAGCAATTTGGACTCAGTGAGAGTGGGCTTATGTCTTCTGAGAGTGGGCTTATGTCTTCTCCCCTCAGCCTGTCCTCACTGCCAGAAGCAGCGGGTATATGAGCAACTTTCACAGAGGGGAAAAAAAAAGCAGAAGAAAGTTGTGGAGACTGAGGATCATAGAGTCACAGAATCATGGAATGGTAGGGGTTGGAAGGGACCTCTGGAGATCATTGAGTCCAACCCCCCTGCCAGAGCAAGGTCACCCAGGGCAGCCCACACAGGAA
>WUAM01000287.1:96652294-96667806 GCA_024336885.1 Actenoides hombroni
CTCGGAGGGTCGCGATCAATGGTGCAGGGTCGAGTTGGAGGCCTGTAGCCAGTGGTGTTCCCAGGAGTCAGTGCTGGGTCTGGTCTTGTTTAACGTAGTCATCAGTGACCGAGGTGAGGGGGCAGAGTGTACCCTCAGCCAGTTTGGTGATGGTCTGGAACTGGGAGGAGTGGCTCACACAAGAGGGCTGTGCTGCCAGCCAGCATGACCTGTACAGGCTGGAGTGTTGGGCAGAGTTTCAACAAGGGCAAGTGTAGGGTCATGCACCTGGGAAGGAAGAACCCCATAGATCAATACAGATTAGGGGTAGACCTGCTTGAAAGCAGCCCTGACGAGAAAGATCTTGGGGTCCTGGTAGACCGTAAGTTAACCATGAGCCAGCAACGTGCCCTTATGGCCAAGAAGACCAATGGTATCCTGGGGTGCAGTAAGACGAGTGTGGCTAGTAGGTCAAGGGAAGTCATCCTTGCCCTCTGTTCTGCCCCGGTGAAGCTGCTTCTGCAACACTGTGTCCAGTTCTGGGCTCCCCAGTTCAAGAGAGACAGAACTACTAGAGAGAGTCCAGTGGAGGGCAAGAAAAATGATTGGGAACTAGAACATCTCTCTTATGAGGAAAGGCTGAGAGACCTGGGACTGTTTAGCCTGGAAGAGAAGACTGAGAGGAGACCTTATCAATGTCTATAAATACCTAAAGGGTGGGTGCAAGGAGGATGGAGCAATACTTCTGTATATAGACTATGACTTTATTCTGGTGTTTCAATGAAAATGCATTTGTAAGCCATGTTAATGACTAATCCTCTACTGGAAGTCTAGGATTTTATGGCTCTGCCTTGCCCACATTTTTCCTTCTGTTAGCATGTAGATGGTTCTTACAAACTCTGAAACACTTCTGATTATCAAGTGCTGATGTACTTTTACAACAATCAATGAATATAAATTAAAATTCAAAAATATGTGACTATCAGAGATCTTAATTTATCATGTGGTGGTAAAGATATCTGGCCATACTAAGCATATCATTCCCTTCTAATTTTTTTCTGCACTATGGGCAAAGGAGAATACTGCTTTCAAAGGTTACTTTCAGCTCAGAATTTCAGTGTGTGATAAAAGGACCTCATTCTTTATCTTGTAATGAGCTCAGTAGGCCCATTTGATGTAGACCAAATGGTTAAAATGTAATCTTTCATCTCTTTGACATTCATGCAGACTTTCTCAGCTCAGTTTTCAGGTATTTCCTTTTTTTCCTTAGTTTTTTTTTACTGAAATGAGCACCAACAATAGGCAATATGCACTTTGCTTTGAGGTACTTAGCTATTATTCCCCAGTTATCTGGTAAATACTGGATAACTGCTATGGTCTTCCAAGTAGTTACTTGACTTAACAACACAGATGTTATTTTATGAACTGCTTCACTTGCTTCATGAATATAGTCCCCTGTTTTAGTGACCAAAATGAATGACAAATCTATTATGAAGTGCTAAGTTAATAATGGGCCTGTGTTTTACACCTGTCATTTCCTCATGTTGGTTTCTAAAAGGAGACAGTTGATAATTCTGTCACAATGCACATCTTTGCCTCCTTTCACCTCCTCAAGTGGCACAGAGAAACGTACATCACACGGCTTCCTGAAAAATGTTATCCACTCCAGCAATAACAGCCAAAATACTGTACACAGAATTATCCCAGGACAGTAGGAACAGCATTTCCCTGAGGAAAATGAACTCTTTGTTCCTTCTCCCACTGTCTGTTGAAACACTCTGCGTTTCCTAATGCTGGGACACTCCTCGTTTGGCACACACCGTATTGTCCACGCTGTCGGCCTCCGAATTTAACTCGCAGGCAAGAATTTTTGTGTTGGAAGCTTTACCTTTTCCAAATCTGATTGGACTTTTTGCCGACACTGTTGAATAATTATTAGTCTCAAGAGCGTTGTCCAATATAGACGTAATTAAAATTCTCTAATCCCACACAGCAGCTAGCAGAGCTTTCTCAGAGTCTGAACATTTCTCATCCTCCATTCATTCAGTCGTTTACTGCTCTAAACTGTAACTCGGTTCTTATTCCTGTGACTGTTTTTGCACACAGTTTTTCCCTTTATGCAGAAAGGCTAAGCAAGAGGTACACTACTTATTTTTCACTTCTTTCACTCTGTTCCAACTTTCAAAACTGTATCCAGTCTCATTCTCTGAATTTCAATCAATGTCTGTGGCATTCCAGACTGCCTTGGGTTCGGTTTAAAACTGTTGGGTTTTTTTCCTTCCCTTATTCTAATTGTATGGCTGATCTTTAATCACAGATGGTTTGAACCATTCACCCTAACTTGTACTCTCCTTGGCAAATACTGAACAATACTTTAAAAAAATCACTCACAGTTTTGGCCTTTTTCCTTCTGTTCATGCGGTGACATTTCTTTGGCAATTTTGTCGTCTGTAGAACAAAATTAAATGGAGAGGAGAAAGGATGACATCTGTATCCACTGTTCTGAAATTTCAGTTATCCTATTACCTAGTAGTTATCTGAGATTGTCTCTTTGCATCTTTTCAAACAACCTTGGCTCTGTGCCTTTTATTGTCCTGACTTGGAACAGAAACATATTTAATTTGGGGGGGAAAAAAGGCATGTGTTAGATGAAACAAAATCTAAACTGCAGCAGGGTGCACTTGCAGTGTTAGAGACACAAAGACAAACTCAGACACGTAGTTTGTCAGCACATCATCAGTTTAAACACAGGTGTTAACAGTGGGTTATTGTCTAGTACAAAAATATTTGTAGAGAAGAGAAAAGATCTGCTTAGATTTTCCCAAAATGAGTTAAAACTGGACGTCCATCTATGTGCCATTAAAATGCCTGTTTAGAAACTCTTTAGGTTGTCTTCTGGTTTACCACAACGCTAAAAAAAAATGAATTAAAAATAATGTAGAGCTGAAATAGTAATGTAGGACATGGTACCCACATTACTCAGATCCAGTGTTGCCTCCCTTTATCTTTTGCTTCCACGCTCTCAACATGAATCATCAAGTTTTAAGCTAGAACAAGTCTTCCTCTCAAAAATTCTCTAGAGCTAAGTCTCTTAAACACATACATAATTTTCCCAGTCAGCCTTTCAGAATCCTAATCAATGAACAGTGGTGGTTACAGTGCTTGCCATCTTTTCTCAATGGAATAGGTGTTACCATCCTGATTACACTTTGTGTACATGCTGTTCAAATACGGAGGCTGAAGCCAAAAAACACCCCTCGCAAACAAATAAGCATTTCCCCAAATGCCCAAATCCCAAGATAAATCAGTCTTAAATTTCTGTGAACCATTTAGAAAATGTGAAATTACAGCACCTTCCATATGGCCGTGAAATTTAGTACCAGTTTGGCAGAAAAGAGTGGTTTTCTGACAACAGAATGACCACAAATAAATAAAACTCTGAGCTGTATGATCATACAATACTGTATTTGAATTGATCATCCTTACCTTATTACCAAGAACACAACACTAACTGGCAGGCTTAGTCCCTTTTATGTTTTATCTTTATGAACAGTGGAAAACATTCATGAATTACAGCACTGTCAGGTTGCTCTCCACCTTTTCTTTCACTTTCTCATCAGTGGTCTTCTAGCAAGCCTTGAGAGCATGTTTTCCTGCATCCATTTTCCAGAGCAAATGGTAACTCGTGCTTGTATTATCCAACTACTAACGTCCTTGTTCAAGTATCATCCAAGGCTGTGTTCAGTTCAAGACTGACTCCTGCAGTACATCCCAAGAGTATGCAAAAGCACAGGAATCAGTGGGCAGGTAGAAATTACTGATAGAGTTACAGTGTGTGCAGACCCTACTTTAAACCCTGCAATTGTTTTGAGAGTGTGAAAGGGTAATCCAAAGACAAAATATTTCTTCATATCTTCCTAAGGAGAACACTCTTGGTCCCACTGACTGGATATGTGGGAACTGTGCAGTATGTGTGATATGTAAAGATGGATGGCCCAGCCAAGCTTTGTGCCTTTCCTGACAATCATCAGCAAAACTCCCCTGAGTCTGGTTCTGCCACCTAGATTTCACCCGTTTACCACAAGCAATCCCCAACTAGGATAATCTACTGTTCATTAAATGAGTAATTCTAAAATGATTAAGCTTTGGGAAAGAAAGAATATTTCCATTCTCTTTGAGTGGAAAACTGATGGAGCACCTTCACTGCAGAACTTCCTTACTGGCCAGAAAAGACTCCAGGTGCTCATCTACTCTACTGCTCTTCCTTAAGATGAGTTAGGGTTAGGATATTTCTGATAGTAAAGGAAGTGTCACAAAGTGAGTACGTTTCTGAATGTAATTAGCTTCTGCTAGTGACCTGTGAAAAGGAGAGCTGAATCTTTTGAAGAGCTGGAGAAGAGAGGCTGGAATAGCATAGAGGAAGGAAAGGATTATGGGAAGTAATGTCTTCAGTAAACCAGGTTGGATTTCAAGAAGGCAAAATGCAATGTCTTATGGTATGGGCCAAAACCCAGGAGATGAACTGCGATAAGACAAACCAGCTCTTTGTTCAAAAGATTATGCTGGCAAAATGACCAATGGGAATAAGCTGGCCATGAAAGCATTTATGATGGAAATTAGGAGGTTTCAGCCATCAGAAAAACCACACATTGGAGTAGTTTTCCAATAGAAATAATGTGGGGGGAAAAAAAAAAAAATCTAGTTTTAAGCTTGATCAGTTTGGGAAATGGATTATATTCCCAGGCTGCCAGCAGTAGCAGCAGGTGGAACTGAGGAACCAAATGGTTCCTTTCCATCTCTGCTCAATGGAGTAAATCTGGCTGAAACAACTGGCATTTGCATTTAGTAAAGTGAATGGAAGGAAACTTAGCCCCTAAGCAAGGATTAGAATTCAAAACAGTTTTGTTACAGAAGCCAAGACAGAGACATGGGATGGTTTAAACTGTACCATCTAGGAAAGAAATCTATCACACATTTAAGCAGGTTTCATCTAGCACCAAATACACAGTCGGTGTGTAGTGTTGCTAAAGCATGCTTTTGACATTCAAAAGCTCTGTTTACCTTAAGTGAGCTCAGTACTTGGTAAAAGCACAACTTAACACAGGAAATAACAAATACAAAAGTACATATGTAAGAGATCAGTCAGCTGTAACCATGAGAAGAGTTAGTCTTTCTGTAGGAAATCCCTAGACATCCTGGTATTTCTCTTTGTAAAGATTCTACACCTACCAGCTGTGAATTCTGAGAGCAGGAAGGAAAGGAAAAGGAAAAAAGGAAAAGAAGGAAAAGGAAAAAGAAGACTAGATAGGGATCTCAGAAAAAAAATTCCTAGTAGACTGAAAGAAACCCAAAATACCTGATAAACTGTCTGCAATATTCCAGCCCTGACACAATGCTTTTCTTTCCATAATTCCTATTTATGCTAGAAAAACTAACTTGTTTAATTCACCAGATCATCCAGGTGTGTTAGTGACTATTGATCAGACATGTGGTGTTACAATCTCAACTTCTTAACCTTCACTGACAACTCAGGAACTCCTCTAGGTAGCTCATATGAAGTAAGTAGGACTCTTCGTGTGAACAGTAGTCATAAAGGATGAATATTCTGTTGGTTTCCTGGAGACTATGTGTGCCCTGCTCTTCCCTCTGCAGCAAGCATCAGGCCTTGAGAGAAGAAGGGGGAAAAGGAGGTTTATCATTCTTGCAGCATTCTCAAGCAACATAGTCAGGTTGAGCAATTTGAGCTAATCTCGCATGATTTTCACATGTGGTTGCCCAACACAAGAGAACAAGACAGCTTTTTGACTCACAACACCTTGCTGGCACTGCATTTATAACTCTCTGAGAGAATCCAGTCTGTGAGTACCCTGTTCCAACTGTATCCTTAGAATTTGCTACCGAGCCAGGTCGTGTTGCTTTTCAGGACACAGAGGGCTTCCTTTGGTTACTGTGTCTGCAGTGTTATTGACCAAGCTCTAGCTGTTATGTCTGTCTCCTTATACTTGCTTCGTTTCATGCCAGGAAAGTACTGAGATTTATTCCTACTGTTATCTGTATACTGTGCTTATCAGCTTATTCAAATTTTGGAGAAGATCTGGCTCCAGCTCTTACCACATAAATGCAGCCTTGACTCTGTCCTTGTCAGAGGGGTTGGTCCCTTAATTTAAGGACTTCTCTTGGAAGGCTTTAAGCATTTCCATGAGGCTGGGCCCTGCATTCTGCTGACATCAGTAGGAACTCTGCAACCCAGTACTATTAAAATGTGTGGTTTGCTTGTTGAGTTGCATGTTGCTCCTGAGCCTCCCCATTAGTATTTGGAGTGCTGGTATTCTAGCAACATAGATTAACTTTAATTAGATAATTGGGTTTTTTTTTTTTTCCTTGCATATATTCCTAGGAAGATTTAAATACACAGCTTCCAGTAATACTAATAGGAGTGCATTTCTTCATCCTTTGGTCTTCAGTGGGAGAACAAGCCACCAAGAAAGCAAAAGCCACTCCACAGTGTTCAAGGAAGCTAAGTGATTCTGAACAAAAATTTAAGCAGCACAGGACAGTTTTCCTGATAGCATTTGCTTGCCTAGAACTGTTTTTGTCATGGATTTTAATACTGGTCACTGAAGTAATAAGAGTGAATAGTAGGAAGTAAATCATGGCCTGTTCTTGCCCTTGAGATAAATCTTTGAGAAAAATATAAATACACTAAAAGTAATACCATTCATAATGTGGACAGCACCAAAGTGTATACTTTTAAATGTTGTATCAGCTGAGGCTTCCAGGAAGAGCTCTTACCACTGTAATGTAAGAAAAATAAAATAACGGAGACCTGGCAAACATTTTATCTCTCAATATTTCCTCAATGGGTGGAAACTTGCTAATTCTGGTTCAGCTCTTATATTAAGTTTAGTTATACTTTGTATAAACAAATGCTCGAGGGCAGAACTGGTCCTACATCTCTCCTACTAGTAAAGCTGAGAAAACACAACAGCTTATTAAGACACATCGACTAACACAGATTGTATTAAAAATATGAAGACCAAATAGAACGGTTTGTCTTCTTTGGCACATCTCTGACATTACCTGCTGTTTGTTTGTCTTGCTAATGCTGTTTGTTTATTATAAATGCTTATTTTGCTTTTCAAAGGCAATAGCTTTCTAAGAAATTGACTGGACCTTTAGGTCACTTAACTAAAAAATCCATATAGAAATGGAGCTCTCAGTGACGTTGCATTTGATATAGCCACATTGGTCTAGACTCTGTCCTGAGTCACTGCCTGAAGTCAGTGGGCTTACAGAACATAACTGAGGCTTGACTTCAGTCTTGCATATCATTTCAAGAGCATGAGTTCCTACTGTTAAAAACAGAACTGTGAAAGTTGACGGTAAATAAAAAATGCTCAGGTTTTCCCACAGTGCCAATGCCTGGAACAGACACCAATTTCAGCTGCCTGTAGGCATACAGAAAGGCACTGTCCCAGTGGGGCTGCCCCATGTGCTTCAGACCTGATCTGGTCCCTGGATGTTGCCAGAAGTTAATACCTACTCTCTCACCTGGTCTCAGGAGGTTTCTGTGGGTACTTTCCCCACTCCTCATGCAAAAATGCTAGCTACATAATTACTGATGACTTTCTGTTTCTCCATTAGTCTGCATTTGCCCTCTTCATACTTAATCCCTAATGGAATTTTAAAGAGGAAACCCTTCCATAGCCTGCACCCAGTGTGCTATGCTGCTACTATTTGAAATAGGAACTTTGTGCTGCTTCACGATGCTTTCTGTCCTACCCAGGGCTAAGAGAGGACCCATTTAGGTCACAGTGTTTTATCAGATACCCGTGTTCCAACCCTGTGTCAAAACAGTATCCATCACTATGTAAAATGACACGGGCACATAAGCTTCAGTGGCCTCCTCCCTTCCTGTTACATTTATTTTGTGCCAGTGTGATCCTGGCTAAGAAAAGAGCTAGAAGATATCGGGAAGCAGAACAGGCTCTGCTGAAGCAGCTGAAGTGAGGTGCAGGTTGAACACAACCACACTGAAAGGCTCTGGCACCGAGTTCCAGATTGAAGGTGTTTCTGTATTGCCACAGTTTCTATAGCCTGGCTTTAAAGCTGGAGTTTTGGTCGATAGCTGGGACTTGATACTACATATGGTAGGCTTTCCTGCTGTGCTTAAGGAAGCCCAAGTGAGTTATTACAACTATCAAATTCATACATAATGTTCTTTGTCATCACTTCTCAGGAGAGGAGATACTGCAGCTGTCTGGAGAAAGTGTGTGTGTGTGTGTGTACTGTGGCTTTGCTAGCACAGTTAAGCCACGTTCAGAATGCAGTTGTCACAAACCAGAATGGAAAGTAAAAATAAAAGGATCTGTTCACGGCAGAGACAGTCTCGTTCTGAATGGCAGTATTTGAGGTTTATTCCTATTGCAGTCCCCTTGCTTTTCAGATTCGTTCGCATTGCAAAACACAGAAGAGATGCTTTTGTGTCCACATCAAAATCATTATCCCAGAAAGCACTAATTAGCACCTTTGGGCTCAATCATGTTCCCACTGCAATCAATGCCAAAAAAAAAAAAAAAGGCATTGATGTCAATAGAAAAAGAATGAAGTCTTTTGTCAGTAGCTTCAGAGAGGTCAAAGAGAGGCTGATCTACATTCCTATATCTGGAGTCTTCACTGTTTGTATTGCTAACTTTCATTCAAACTTCAGAACAGCAGCGAAGCTGAGATCCCTAAAGGCTCAGATCTCACTGACATGTTAAGACTAAGAGTTAACATACTCAGATATGCTAAAATGTCTTTGGAGTGTCAGCTCTCTGGTAACTTTCAAGCAGCTATATGCCAGATTTTCTACATGCATTTAGGTGTCAAAAAACACTCCATTTTGCCCTGGTTTCCCAGTTAGGAGCAGAGATTTCTTGTAGAGCTCCACTCCTGATACACGGTATCAGTAGATTGATTGATGCACAGTATCAGTAGATAGATAGATAGTAGATAGATACACAGATCAGTAGATAGATTGATACACAGTATCAGTAGATAGATAGTAGATAGATACACAGTATCAGTAGATAGATAGTAGATAGATACACAGATCAGTAGATAGATTGATACACAGTATCAGTAGATTGATTTCAGCTATAACTTTTGAACTCTCATACACAAAGATCCCCAAAGAAAATAGTACAGGAGGATTGTAGGTTTGTGTCTGGATGGTTTAGAAGAAATAGGAACAGACCTAAGCTCTAGCCCCGGGTCTTCAGATGTCTTGTGCATTAATGCTTCAGTAATGAAACCCCAGAAAGAGTACTAAGAATGGGACTGGAAACAAAGCCTGGAACCCTTTCCTGCCAGAAATACCCTTAATTTATTTTGAATTTAAAAAAAAAAAATCCAACCTCTCAACCCCCCTGGGCTATGAACATATCCCTTGTCTATAGTTTTTAAATGAACTTAGATACTTAAGGATTTAAAAATTGGCATAGAGGGTCATGTGGGCTTAAAGGAATCAGGTTCTGCGTAGGGCTTCTTCCACTTTCAACAGAAATCAGGAACCTTGACAGTTGTGGAAAGTGTAGTAGCTATTCTTCCAACTTCTTAGCACCCTTAAACCTTCCCTTGAAAGGATTAACTGATGTAATGCTTTAAAATGCTGGCTCCCCTATGCAATGCTATAGAAGAGCTTCAAAGGCAGGACTGTTCCAGAGAACATCCACTTTGTACAGATAGACAGCCCTTGTGACTGTGCTGAAGGAACTTTCATCTGTACTTTGGATACAGAAAGGGCTTCAGTCGTTCAGTCTCTGGGAGGAGTTATAAGTTATCTTTCTTGAGTCAAAAATCCTCTCCCCTTTCTCTCTCGCATTTACTCACCTTAATAACAACCAATATGCTGTACTGAATTACTCTCAATTTACACTCAGATTACAGTTACTCTCAAATTACATCAATAGGTAGCAATACTGTCATTCTTAATTCCCTGTAATACGCCCAAAGTAAACCTCCTTGCTTGAGGATCTGATTGATACAACGAAGATTTGTAGCCTATTAAAATGCTGTGGGTATTGCTGTTGCACTTCAGCTCTGTCTGCCCTTTTTTAATTGCACAACCTAGGCAGTGTGAGAGAAAGAGAGTTTAGTACTGAAATTGTTGGTAGTATACAGTACTTCTTTTTCAGTTCAAAGATGCTTTATTGCACTGTGTTCATATGAGTAGGACCTATTCCTAGGAAATCATTTATTATTCAAGTTTGTGCACGTTGTTCCTGCTTACAAATGATCTGCAGGCTTTTTATGAATTTGCTCATCCTATGAAATACGTGATGAGCTCTCAGGACCGTGTCTGTGTCATGCCCCAACTCTTGTGGGAGCACAATCTTCCCTTCAAATTTGCTACAGAATTCAGGGGTGAACAAAAAGACATTCCTGGTGCAAATTAGCTGCTTGCTCTCTAGCCTTCTCTCACTGGGAATCCCTCACTGCCTTCCTGTCCACTTTCTCCCCAAGACTCAGGAAGAGGTTATCTGTGTTTTCAAGAAAACTGGAAGGAGCATTTCAATTTAAGCTATTTAAGACAAGAACTGGCAGTTATTAATCAAGCAAACTTTACTCAGGTGCTGTGAAAGGCTTTGAAGTTTTCAGAGAGCTAATATCGTCCCATTCTAGTCTCACTTCAAATGTTTGTCTACTCCAGCCACAACATCTCTGCTGACATGGAAGCACAACTGGGGATCAAACTCTTGGAGCTATTGACTCCAGGCTCTGTGACGTCACAGGGAACGAAATCCTAAGATTTTCTTAATCAGAGGTTGAAGTTCTACTTCACACTTTTTTTTTTTTTACTTCATTGTTGGAAAGTAGATCTAGAATTTAGCATCACTGGTGGGAAGGGATTATTTCCTTTTCAAAGAATTCACTTTTAGTTTACATTTTTCTTCTGTTAATTGGTCTCTCTCCTCCCATTTCTTTCAACACAGTATTTGTCCAGAGAGGATGATCATATCCTCACGCCCTTCTCTGACAATAAATACAAAACCTTTTTTTTTTCCTCTCACGAAGTGGTTTCTCCATTCCTTTGATTATTTCAGGACTTTTTTTTTTCCATGCCTGCTTCATTTTGTGCTCATCTCTCTTGAGCATGGCTGATGAGAACTGAACGTTGTGTTTCCAGGCAATGCATTACCTGGTGGCACTAGAATTTCCTTGCTTCCCCCCACTGAAGCCCTCCAAAACCCACAGTTGCCTGCTGCAGCTGCTAGAGATTGATGGATGCACCCAACTCTTTAGCCTCTGTCATTTCCAACTGATGAACTCCCAGCTCAGAGAATAAATTCTTCCAAGTTCTCAAGTGAGCAGCCTTGCTTTCTGCATTATTACATTTCATCCCAGAGCCCTGACTCCAGTTCTCAGGGTCAGGCTACTTGTAGAATATTCCAATCTTCCTCGGTCGCAATAAAGCTTCCTACCTTAATGTCATCAAATTTCACTGGCCTAGTCCTATAGATGTGCTAAACTTGTCAGTGGATGTATTAAATAAAATTACCTTCCAGAGCTGACCTTGATGAACTCTCCCATCCATGCATCAGATGCTCCTGCATGAGATGATCTGAATCTTACTCACGGCCCCTTCCCCTGCACTTCTTTCCTGAATATCCCCACATACTTTACAATATTAAAAGAGCTATGAAATCCAGGTGAATTAGATCTTGTAACTAGGCAATCTGCTATCTCACCAGGGAAAAAACAGGTGATTAGTCTTTTCCAATGTACCTTTTATAAAACACTTATTTTCCAACAGAAGAAAAGAACACTTGTAGATGGTGACCAAAAGCCAGTTCAGCTGATGGCATTCTCACCGACAGCTGTCAAAACCAGATACCTGGGTAAGAGCATAAAACTGGGACATGGAAGCTGGGATACTTCTGTAGGTTTTTACCCTAACCTCCCAAGATTTGTGAGTCGGGAATTACCTGGTGCTCAGGGAGTGCCTGTAGTTAATAGCCTGGGGAAAGTTATTGGAATAGATCAGCTGTTTTCCTTTAACACTTCTCCTGCTTTGTTGTGATTGCTTCCACTTATACATCGTAACTCTTTCTTAAATAGAAGTACAGTATGCACCACTTCCTTTGGGTGTGTGAATGGCCTGAAAGGTTTCTACACTAGATGCCATGTACCAGAGTTCTTCCCAACTTGTAGGTGATGATTATGAAATGTACTCTGATTTCAGAAATGCGAAGTATTCTGCTCCCACAGGTTTTCCACATTGCAGTTCCACCCTTCCCATCCATCTCTACACGTTTGCTGCTGTGTTCAGCATCATCAGTTGTACTAAAGCCTAAGGAGCTCTTAAACACCATGCAAGATCATTGTTTAAATAGGTTTCGTGACAGAAAGTCAACTCCCCCTCTCCAAAAATAAAGCATTGCAAAGGAATAGTTTATGAATTTTAGGAATGGATTATTTTTTTATAAATTCCTTTAGTTGTAAAGCTTTTTACACCACCTTTCAGTGTGGTTTTTAGAAACAAACAAATAACGTGGAAGGGGGAGTAATGGGCTAGCTCTTGTACTAATAGGCGTTAGCACTGATAGCAATCAGATATGTAGGAGTTTTTGTACTGGAGCTTAAAAATACAGGAATATCTGGAAGGATTTGAGCCTGTCTTCTTTTTCAGAAGAAAAAAAAAATGCTAAAAAATAGCACAGTCTTACTCAAAGTCTAACAATAGTCGATAAAACAGAAAGGCAAATGGCAACATCTTATCTCTTGGAACACATGAAGAGCATTGGCAATGTTTGTCTTAGTGATGACTTGCATTGCTTCCTAATCAGACACTTTTCAGTGGAGCTCAAAGACACATACTGTTTGCCACTTACTGGAAAATTAGACTGGATGAAGTCCAGAATCAATTTTGTTTCTCAATGTAAAAGTGCAATAGAATAGATGTGGTGATAAAGACCTTAGAGCGTGTGTTAATTGTTTTAGAAAGTCTTTGCTGCAATGGAATACCCAACTAAAATATTACTAATAGTACACCGAGTTTAACCAGACAGCAGGACCATCTCGTTCTCTTAATATTCTTCATTATTAGAAGTGAAAAAGAAAAAAACCAAAGAACTGCAGAGTTAATGCAGTAGCTAAACTTCTAAAGTTAAATCCTCTTTTTTACGTAGCTGATATTCCTGTAATATCTCAAGTATGATAGTTTTTTGTTTCTTTTTATTAAGCCAGTCTTTGTCAAAATAGAGTTTTAGAGTCAAGAAACAGATGCAAAGGGAAACATCCTCACCAACACCTATGTCACAGACACTAATATATACTTGTCCATCTTTTCTGACCTTTTTCAGGAGATTTTAAGTTGCTAATATTTTTCATACGAACCCCAAATATGTTAGCAGAAAACGACAACAGACGTAGTTACTTCACTCACAGTAACAAGATGTTTCCAAAGTGGGGTACTGTATTTCCAGTGGCTCTTACTGCTGCAGTGAGACTTTATGCACTCCATTAATTGGGAATGTTCTCCACACTGCTTGGGTAATCGGTTTCCAGTCCTGGGCAACAGACCAAAAGCTACCAAGGCCCAGAGTCCAATGCCCTTGGCCAGAGTAATTTATCTTTTTTTTTTTTTTCCACACAAATGAGATCTGCATCTATTAGTAAGAAGTAGTGGGAAATAGGTAGAAACTGCCCTAACAAAGTTAGTAGTCAAAAGACATGGAAGGTTATTTACAAATGTATAAAACACTGAGCTTGGTGACCCTGAATTTTTATTTTACCTAGCAGTTCTGACCGGAGAAGGAAAAATTATGGTGGACTTCTACGAGCAGCCTAAAGAAATTGGACACCCACTTCAGTGACTTTCTGCTCTAGAAATGTACAGATTTGATTTCAATTAGCTAGTTAGAATTAACAGCAATAAGATGCAGAATAATGTGGGTGCATCAAAGTCCATATTTCTCCTTCCCACTCCTCTTCACCGACTGTCCATGTTGTTGCTGGAATACCCTATCTGTCAGTCCACTACAAAACCATGAAGTACTCAACGTTTTCAGGTTCAGTAAAGGCCTCCCAGCCAAACCACATACCTGAGCAGAATTAAAACATACCTCCTCACTTCTGATTGAGAAGAATTCAGCCTGTCAAAAATGGCTATGAAAGGCTATAGAAGGTTTCAATCAACACATGCCTTTCTTTCATTAAAGCATCTCTCTGCGTTAGCTGGGCATCCATATGAAATCTGTGTCTTTAAAAATATATAGGGCACAACTGATTTAAAATTTTTATGCGTAGCATTGCAAATCGAGCCAGTTTCAAAGTGGGTTAAGAGTCTAAGATGTGAGCACATCACATTTTCTGTCAGTTCAAGTGAACAGTATAGGTGGAGGTGATCTTTCTGGGTGTTAAAAAACCTCAAGCTTCAACTACAATGGAAGTCATGCAATTCAGTCCAAGTTGCCTATCTAAATGATCGTGAGAACCTGGGTCAAAGCAAGTTGGAAGCACAATTCCTATGGGATGTTCTTATGAAAATCCCCTTTTCCCATCTTAAGCTTTATTCCAGTGTGTTATTATCAATGTGTGTCTTTAGACACACAAGTAAGTTATATATTACTAATAAAAATGCACAAGTGAAAGAATGCATATACACATGTAATTTGCCCTTTTCCATGTATTTGCATTAGTTATGCATATTCCTCTCCTTGCTGGGAATATATAAGAACTGAACACCCATTTCTGTCTGAGAATCCTAGTGTCAGTATATTAAAGGAACAGGCGAGGTGCACACATTTTTTCAGAGGTTCTCTCGGAACGTCCTGGAGCGTGTGTTCACATACAGCTTTTTAACTCACAATTATGAATGCTGTCAACCCCATGGAAGGAATGAGAGCATCTCTTTTGGCCAGTGTAATACCTCCCTTTCAAAGGTATCCTAGGAAAACAGGCAGAGGGTACAGGTAGTAATTCTACACTCAAGTGAAAATGAGGGGTTTGATTGCAGTGTTGTGAAGAGAACAGAGTGGAAGTCGTTGACACCAGTCCTAATTATTCAAGAAATACAACATGAGCTAAAATGAAGTGCCCAGAAAGTGTTTTCCTTTGAGTAAGGTGGAAAGAAAGAATGCAGAGAGGAGTTCCATATAAGGAGAATTAAACAAACAAAAAAAATCACTTTTTTTTTTTTCAATCTCCACCTATGTTCCTTTTTGGCAAAAGGCTTTTTGGAATGATTTCTGTCTTGGTCGGTAGGACTGAGGTTGGTTGATCAGTTCCCCTGCTCCAGCATCCAAATATAAGTTCAAATCGAAGGGCCACGTTTCAGAATGGAGCAGCTGGTCACAGAGCTGATTTGTCCTCGTTGAAAGTGGAAAGACTGTCATCGAAGTAACAGCTTTCAGGGATAATTATTGGTGCTAACATTCTGTTTCTGTAATGCCAACTCCTCAATCTACCAAGCTGGCTTTATTCTTGGGGGGGGGGGGGGGGAACCCCCCTCCCACCCGGTTTAACAATAGGGCAATTTGGGCTAGAAA
>WUAM01000287.1:96667906-96706725 GCA_024336885.1 Actenoides hombroni
TCATGCGTAGAGCCAGGGTGAGGTATGTTTGCGGCTTAAACTCTGTTTTTTTCACCCCGCCAACTCCCCAGAACCCAGGCGGGGTGTTGGGGGGGGGGGGGGGGGGGGGGGGGAACCCCTCTCCAGACAGGGTTACAAATAGGGCAATTTAGGACAGATAAACTTCCTGTCTTGGATGTGACAAAAATATACCAAGTAGAAATATGTTGGTACTTAGCTTTCTTCAGATTAGTGAGAGTTAGGGACAGTGGTCTTGCCTTGCACGTGTCGAGGGCAGAACACGATAGCACAGGGTCATTTCTTGGTAGGCAGTCTTGAAAACAGTTCTCCAAAGGTGACCAAGTCTCTAACCTTAGATGAGAAAGCTCAGAAGCAGATGGAATAGCATGGGAGATTTTCTGATGTTTTCCCAAGATTGCAGGATAATGAGATTTTATTGGTTTTTTTAAGGTCTTTTGTTCCTTTCTTCAGTATTTGTGCATGCACTTACTAAAGATGAGTATTTAACTACCTTAATAAATGTACTCTTATTCTCTCAAAGTTTATTAATCCTTACAATTTATCTACATCAGTGAACATCTTTTTGTCCTTCTCTGAGTTTTTCCTGCATAACAATTGTGTTATACAAGGTAGCAGGAAAACACCGTTGAAGTCTCATCATATTTTGCTGAAAAATCTTCATTAGACAATCAGGGGTGGCTTGTCTTCCGTCTCCTTTGTCTGAATAAATCTGTGTAAGGTTGCTCCTCTTGACTGATGCCATTGCTGTAACACTAAACGAAACAAACAGGCTCACTAAGGTTATTTATCATTCTAGGGCTGCATAAATGTTACGCTGCTGGGATTTTTAGGGGCTGCTTATTCTGTGCTGCCTGCAGCTCGTAGGAACAGAGCACGTTTCAACCACAACGCCTAACTTGTGGTTATAATAACTAAGTGGTGGGGCCTGGGTTTAACTTCGTGTTGGTTGGTTGTGGTTTCTGGGGTTGGTTTCGAAGAGCGTGCTTCTTGGGGGAAAGTTGGCCCTTGGGGCTGCCTGAGTACATTTCCTTCATAGGGATTTTATAGCAGTTCAGTTTCCTTTGCACTTCGGATTTTATTTGGCTTTCTAAGCTACGCCAAGTGCTTGGCCCCTTCTCTTCGTTTCTTTCCTTAATGGCAGCTGGCATAAGATTTAGGAAAGCCAACCTAAGTGGTCTAGATACCTGCCCGATTCTGACAAATAACTTTGCTCCTAAGCTTCCTTTTCCCGTTGTGTTGTTTCATTCCTATGGGGATTTAAGTGACTGGAATAATTAAGAGGTGACTGTAAATTGTCATTTCAGTGGGACGTCAAGAAAGGAGGGCAGGACAACAAAGATTTCTCTTTTTTTTTTGTTTTGGAATCAAATCAAGTCATGCTGGACACTTAGGAGTCATTTCTTGAAGCACAGAGATCAATTTGCTGCGTGCAATAGATTACGTATCCTATCTGGGAATCAAAGTTCAAAACCAGAATTTTAGCAATATTTTTATACTGCTGAATCGCAACGATAAAAAAAAATAAAATAAAGCAGTCCTTTCCTGAGCTGAGGATGTGGCAGCCTCATATGCCAGATAGAAAGTTCAATTCTACAAAAACTCGTTTTCTGGGTCGGAGTTGGTCAGTGTTCGAAGGTCAACAATATTAGAACTTCGTAGCTTAAAATGACTTGAAACAATGCTTACTCCTTTACTAAGGTAAGGATATATAGTCTTAAGGAGATGGAACAGACTTTCCTTTGTCCTCCTAAAATGTGTTTTCCCCGTTTCATATATCCAAAAGAAAGTAGTGGAAATAAATGGGAGTTTCAAAGATAGATTAAATAATATTTGGAAGTTGTGTACATGCTACGGATGAGAAGTTGATCTGGGTGTTTAAAACCCTTCACCCAAAGAGTTCTCCTGAGTTCTGTTTATGCTGACCTGTCCTGCTTCAGATGGCAGAAAAGCAAACTTGTGGAGTTTGTAGCTACTGCTGTGCCTCCCTGGTTAATTTGCACACAACGTCTCTGAAAAGTATTCAGAGGCAGCATTTTGGTCTTGGTCCATTGCTGGTGTTCACGAGTATTTAGTCACATTGTCTACAGATGAAATTTAATTTTATTTTTAAATTATTTTGGAGCCTCTTGAGTGTTATGGCACTGCTCCAGCAAAGCATTAAGCCCCGGGCTTACCTTTAACAACCTGAATAGTCCACTAAAGTTGTGAAAACACTGCTCAGATATTCAGGACTAGCTCCATATTTGAAACACTTTGCTAAGCCAAAGGCAAATTACTCAGATGGCATGCTGGTTCTTGACACAGGCAAGTGGATAACTGTCCAGGAGAGGAGACTGCTAAGACAGGAGACTGCTAAGGAGGCTAATAAATAATCTTACTGTCCTTCTTCAATTACTCGAGAGGTCTGGCAGGTCACACTTGCTGCTACTGCCACTTAGGGATGGGATGTACAGAGGAGGAGTGGTCCTTCCTATAGATGCAGCCAAAGCACAAGGCTTTTCCCTCTTGACAACTGGAGCCAGGGGGCTTTCCCCAGTGCTCACTCTTCACCGTACTGATTCAGTTGAATCCCATTTAAAAGCAACACAAGTTCAAAAGAAAGAATGTATATGCTTTGAAGATACGACTGTTGATACATCCAACTAGATCCAGAAATGGACTTAATTCCCAGTCTCCTTTAATCCAAGTACCAGACTGAATTGCTGAGTCAGTACCAGCTCCCTCCATGATCCTTGCCCTGACCTGACCAGTTAAGCCATTTCTCCTGCCCTACTCACGGGTAGTGGAGAGGTGCAATCATCTTTTCTGCCAAAAAGTTGGTCTGTGCAAAATCCTCTGACATGAGACAACAAGCTCAGAGCTGGCTTTGGAGTGGCCAAGGCACAGATTTGGACCAGTGGGAAGAGCTTGTCCTTTATGCAGCAGATGAAGGTGAGACCACAGAAGCACCTCCTCTGATCCAAGCTGCTGTGAACAGTGTTTCACTAGTTCCAGTATAAGAATGTAGGAGTTCAAGCAAGAGTGTTGGAGTCAGCCCAGATGCTGGGAAGTGACCTCTGAAATGCAACCTGAAGTCTGGTTTTCTGAATCCACAGCGAGTAAGGAGAAGTGCAGTTTAACTTTTGCAATGCAGGTTGCTAGGATGATGATGGCAGTTATGGCCTCCTGCAACTGTACTGGACAACTCTGAGATCAAGAGACAAAAAGTCACAGAATCTCAGAAAGGCTCTTCTTGTCCAATACATCCCTTGTCTGAATGACAAGACAACCAACCTTTTCTTTTCTCTAAACTATGGCTAAACAGCCTTAACTTCCTCCCTTCCAGGGAAACATTCTTTCCCTTTCCTCCTGCTGCTCTTACCAAGGCATCTCACTCTATGTTGTCCATTATGCACTCTCCTGTGAGCTCAAAGTAGTGCTGAGCCCACAATTCTTGACATCTTACCTGAAAGAAAATCAAGGGTTTGGGTGTAGATTTTGGTTTTACTGTTAATATTACCTCTCTGCATGGCCCTGGAAAGCTGATCTAGGCTTTGAAATGTTGAAAGTGGTCATGGCTGAGATGAATTAGTGAACAGAGGACAGGAGAAGCAATCGATAACACACGATGAATACAATTTATCAGGCTGCTACCTCCATAATGTAGTTGGGATGCAATTGCATGTCTCAGGACACATCACATTCCCCCTTTCCGTTTATTTTCTCCCTATGCAGCACTTTTCAGATCCTGTTTCTGTTGCCATTTCTCTTAGCATGATTGAGATTATTATAAATAATTGATTTTTTTTTTTCTCCCTCCCTTGAGCATGTATCTGTCAGGCTCGAGGGCCAAAACTTTCATTTAAATAGTGAAAATTAAGCAATCCTTGGTCATCTATTACCTGGCATCCTAATATGCATTCCTCACGCCATTCTGAACTGGCCCCATCTTAGCAACTGGCAAAATCTTTGTCACCACCAAATAAAATACTATGTTAAAAAAAGAAAAGGTGACTGGCCTCGTGCCTCCAGAAATCCCCTGCATTAGACACTCTACAGATATATCTGCCATGTGTATTTTCCAACAGCACAGTTAACGCTGAGGAGTAGGACAGGGCTGGTGGGTAATGCCAGGTTATAAAGAGATGGACAGGGTACAATTCTCATCCAGTAAGGCTACGCAAGCATCTGATCCCTGAGTTGTATATCACTAGGAGGGTTCTTCTGTGATCTGAATTTCTAAAATCTTATACAAAAAAAACCCCCAATCAATTTAACATGCGTTTCACTGAGCAGTCTTACTGTTACTTCTCAGTTCCACAAAGCACCACTGAAATAAACTTCTTAAATTATTATGAAAGACACGGTGTGATTCCAGTGTATGTTATTGTTGCTGTTTAATTCCTTTCTGTGGGTTTTGCTTTTATATACACATAAAAAGTGTCCTGTTTATATTACTCCAGGCACGGTCTTTTAAAATATCTTGGCTTATTGTTGGCAAGGGAACATTATAGTGTGGATAATGATGGGATAATAACTTTGATTTTGAACTCCTATTACTTACAGTTTTGCAACACTCCCTGAACAGTATATACACGGGGGCTTCTTAGCTCTGTAATTGCAATCCTTACCTTGAAGGCATTTTTGTATGCCCAGCATCTGAATGGACAGTCCACGGAATTGAAGTCTGAAGATGCGGTGTTCATTCTTTCAATTATTTTCAGGATGGCTGGATTCAGCAAGGACCTTAGACACTCCTTCTCTGAAAGCTCTTGAGAGGACTTTCCTACAGGTCAGCTAATTCGCATTGATGGTCCACATCTGAAACTTGCACCTTCAGAACAAATAGGCCACCAATGCAGCTTCAATTTACTGAAGGCTACTTACAGATGGCTCCACCTACCAGAATGAGCAATCTGCCACTACCAGTGAGCCCAGTGGAGTTGGCACGGTTCAGCTATGCCAGCACACCTAAACAGAACCATTCATAGTCCTGTTACTGCCAGCCATGAAGAGTGAAATGAGTTTCCCATTGAATTGTACTCCTTTATTTCAGTAGTGTTCTGTACTGGTTTAATCTTGGCCGCATGTGTCATTCCACGCAGGAAGACATCATTAACAGTTCATACATATATATATCTATATATCTATATATCTATATATCTGGTCTTGTTAATTCTCTTTTAATAGAAGCAGTTTTAAAACCGGGATGAAAAATAATTTCCAATTACCTGGTGGCATCTCGTGAGTCCTCTGTTTTCCCTGACACAAACGGCAAAGCTCTTTCTGTTGGGCTTTCTTGGGGAGGAATTCCTGTCAAACCACCTCATTCATCCCGCTGTGCTTAACTGAACACTTCACCTGCTGCCAGCTGCTGAGTAGCCTAGGCACGTATGGCCCTTTGCTGAGATTTTCTGTTCGTTACAGGTTAATAGATATTTGGACTAGGTCAGTCGTGTGAGTTCTGCAAGAAGCCCCTCTCTGCTGGAGAAC
The DNA here is from genome assembly GCA_024336885.1 of Actenoides hombroni. Taxonomy (NCBI): domain Eukaryota; kingdom Metazoa; phylum Chordata; class Aves; order Coraciiformes; family Alcedinidae; genus Actenoides; species Actenoides hombroni. The sequence goes on from WUAM01000287.1 coordinate 96,673,400, forward strand.
CCTTGTTGGAGCTACGGTAGGTGGCACTCTTGCCCCTGAATCAGGAGTGACTCCTTTCTAACCGCAGAGGAAAACCTTGTTGACAAACAAGATGCAGGAATAGAATCTGAGCTTCTCTATAATCGCGGGAAAAAGCAGCGGGGTATATTAATGCACTCGGTTCTGCTCACTCCCAAAACACACTTCATACAGGGGGGGAAAAAAAAATAAATATAAGAATACAATGCCAGTCAGTAGACAGCTGCAATGTTCTGATGCTAAGAAATATTATGGTAGAGCAGATCCCTTCAAGACTTTGCATCCCTGTGATGAATGGATGACATTAACTCTGTACTGGTTCTGATAATAGAAAACACCGTGGGAGTACTGCAGATACTGAGGTAATAATATTTCTCTTTGCAGAAAATCTCTATTTTAGCTTTTATGGAGCACCTTCCAGTAAAAGTATACCTCAAGGACAGTGGTGCTGAAGGTACGGGTTTTCAGGAGATGCATCACTGACTGTTGCATCTGGCACAGCAGACATAGAAGGGGAGAGGTACACTTAGGCAGAAAAATGGTCTTGGGAGCAGTTTCCTGCATCTCTACTGTTACGTGGGGCTGTTCAGTCCTGTCCTTAGGGACATCTTCCATTCACAAGGTAATATGAAGCCGATCGCCATGTGGCACCTGATGTGCTGACCTTGGAGAAATGGCTGCTTCATAATTTCTTCAACATACACATAGAGACAGAAACATATGGGGTCAGATCAACCAATGAGCATGATCGTGGGGTTTCACTGTTTTTTCTCCTTTCTTGACCAGCTGTAGTGGTAACACCCATCCTCCCATCATTCCTCAGTTGAGAGGAGTGGCCATGAGACAGACATAAGATCTTACTCTTTTGTGCTTAAAAATGCAGATGGCATAAATGTTGTTATTATAAACGAGCATTACAAGGATTATGACTGAGCCTTATGTGGAAACAATCCTAAACAACCCTATGAAATCATCAAGCAAAGTCTGTATTGTTTAGGATGCACTTGAACCTAGATCTCTAATTTTTGTTGGGAACAGCTGATTGTATACGTATCAGAGTGTCTGGTTTGAGCTACAATTAATTCTGGTCAGTGATTTGACTTTTCAACTCGGTCTCTACTAAAAACCTGCTCTTTCTGAAGTTAACAGCGTATTTTAACAAGAAATATCAGCTTCTAGCAGTGCCTACACTTCATGCTTACAGTTACTACCAAGGATTGGTGTGCAGAGAGAGGTCACTGCTAAATCTTGTGCACCATGTTGAGGGTTATCAAGTAAAAGGCTGCACCTGAGGGGAGGAGTGAACAGGATGGGTGACCCTAAACTGACCAGTGAGGTATTCCATCCCACACACCTCACGCTCAGTATAGAGCTGAGGAATCACAAGGGTCAAGCTCTCTTCTTCGATGTCTGGCATCTGAGGAGGACTCTGTTCTGCCCTCAATCCCAGTCCTCGTGTTCCTGAATGCAGTTCCAGAATCCAGCTCCTAAATCCAGCTCCTGTCTGCCACCGAGCCCAGCCTGGGACTTCCCCAGTGCCCACCCACAGCATCAGTGGTGACAGTGACATAATTGCCATCAGAGGGGCTCGGGTTCAATACTGATTTTGTGTTTATTTGTGTATCTTTCATTTTTTTTATTATTATTATTTACGTTTTTAGTAAAACTGTTTTAATTTTCTTTTCTAATCCGTAAGTCTCTCTGCCTTACTCCTTTTCTCTTCCTCTTTGGGAAGGGAGAGGGGTGAACAGAGAGCATCTGTTATAGTTCTAGTGGATGGCCCTGACTCTAAACCTTGACAGAGAGTAAACTGACTATAGATAGAAGAATAGTATAGCCAGAGAACGAGAAGAGTAAGCAGGAGGGAGAAGGGGATGGAAGAAAGACTGAGGCAGAAGTAAGGCAAATATTAAATATATACAGAAAGAGATTAAACAGCCAGCACTCTTTGTGCCTAAAAAGGTTAGGAGCAGAGGAGACTCGTTGGAGGTGCTCTGAATTTGAAACCCTACAATACGAACGTATTAGCATCTCTTTTAACCTGTAGCGTGTGGCAACAGTTAATTAAATTAAGGGCAATGAAGTTAGAAGGAATGAAAAGCTAAGTCCTCTTTACACAGTACATAATCAATTTGTGGCATTCACAACCACTGCAGGTCATGTAGACAGGCATTGTGGTTGGCTAATTTTATGACTAGCAATAACATTTGCAGCTCTGTCGACGTAGACAGCGCTGGGAAGCTAATCAAAGAGGCTCTTGGAAGAACACTGCCCCAAGAACTCAAAGGTCTTCTGTGGTATGAAGGACTCAGCGTCGGCTCCAAATGTCACATCATTTATCAGTGTGGGAGTGCATAGCAGGCGGAGAATTAAAAGCTATTACATGTCATTTCTAATAGTCAGTAAATAAATGGTCAAGAAATAGATAAACATTCTGTTCTCTTCTTGATCAGTGACCTTCCAAATTACCCTAAATAAGTTTCCCTGAGTAGTTCTTTCTCTCTCTCTCCCTGCAAATGTCAATGTGCCACTGGGGCCTAATTCCCTCCCTGGGGCTCTGGTGTTCTGTTAGAAATAATGGGATGCATTAAAATGCAAATGTAGAGTGCTTTTTTTGCTGGGTTTCTGGTTTTCAAGATTTTTTTTGAGGTTGAACCCAACAACCAAGATGGCAAAACCTGCTTCTCTTCCCCATCCCTGTTAATACCTTGTGACATCCGTTCGCAAACCTCTCCTGGGGGAATCTAGAAACAAAATCATCAGCAGCTGGGATTTCCATCATAAAATCTACCATGGCTAGATCACAGGTTGTTAATGTTTGATCTTCTTTCGGAGGCAAAGAGGAGAGGTTTCAAAGTTGATTTTTTTTATGCCCCTGTCTCACACCATCACTGATCAAGACTGGCCTAGCTAACTTGGTCTGTCCTCTGAAACACAAGGTAGCGTTTCAAGCAATGCTGTGATCTTCTCAAGATCACTTCTTCTTCAGAAATAATGTGGTTCTACTTTATCTAGATATCTTGTTTTACAAACAATTTGCTTTCCAGGTCTATCCTTTCCAGCAACACCTTGCTTGGATGATTTCAGAGGTGTCCCGTGTGAGGAACTGTCGGGCAATTCCTCAGATACTATACTGCATCAGCCATTTTTCTTTGCTGTTAAAAACATATACAGGTTTTAAGCACAGTCCTGAAAACAAATGCAAATTGCAGTGGTTTTAATCAAGCATAAGTTTTAAGGGTGAGCAACCCGACCGGCCGGCTGCTGTGTGAAGTTATGTAACAGTGCAGCCCACCTAATACACGTGTGAAAAGAAGATGATGACCACTCAGTCTCTTGACTGCATTCACAAAAGTCTACCTATGGCTCTACTGGCCATGTCAAAACACATATTGCCTATAACTAATACAGTTGTCTTACTGGAAAGGAAAACCAAAGTGAAAAACCAGAGTATTTAGTCAGTGTATAATGAAAAATCTGAAAGCTATGAACCTAGGGAAAAACCTTCACGCATTTTAAGTCAAGTAACACATGCCTGTGTGAGTATGAAATCTGATCTTCATTTGAAGAAGTGAAAAAAAACCAGTAAAGTTTTTAAATTGTGGTTTCATATACACAAAGCTGTGAGAAAACAGGTAAGAATGTAATGTCCATGTTAATGGCAGGTAGGCTCAAATAATGAGATGTGAAAGATCCTCTGATACCTTTGTACATATTCAGTCTCGTGATCACTGAGTGCTGTAGTGGCCATCCATCCAAAAGGGGGTTCACAGGCCCAAATATTGATTCATATATACCCACTTCAAGAGAAAATGTGTCTTTTTCCAGAGAAGAATGAGGGACATCTTTGTTTACATGCATTGAAAACATTAAAATGCCAATTAAATGGGAGATAAATGTGACCAGGCTTTTATGTCAAAGCTTCTGTCACATAGTGGCTTGTTTCCTACCCCTGCTCTCAAAAGGCACTGTTTCCTGACGTTCTGCTGAGGGTGAGGTTCCAGAGCATGGACCAGCTTGCTCAATAACTTACCTATTGACTGACAACTCTAGCAAGACATTTTGATGTCGTGCTAAGGCAGCTTTATATCATTTGACTTTGAATTTGAACATAAAGTCGGATCTCCTGTCTCAGAGAGACACAGATTTTATGTGAGTAAGGCTCCCTCTTTGAATGTGATTTTGCTTTAAAATCTGCAGCCTTACAGACCCGATAGCCACGCACACTCTGAATGAGAAGGCACTGAAGGAAAAGGTTTACTTTTGAAACGGGACATCTCAAAGTCTCCTTACAACTAGTGATGAACGGTTTGCAACGGCAAAGTCGAAGGGAATAGGGAGAGATCTTGAACTTCATGTATGTCTGTGGTAACAGAGAGTGTCGACTGCCTCTAAATGCTGAATATCCTGTCTATGTCTATTTAGACATCTTGAAAATATGTCTGTCCAAGGAGAAAGAGAAAAGGGCAGGGTGGTGGTTTTGTAACCAACCAGGAGTCTGGCACGGTGCAATCAGAAGTTGGAGACTGGGTTCCCATTGCCATGCCCGATAGAGTCACAGGCTGTCAGCCCTAGGATGACTCTTTGGAAACACTTTGGGTAGTCGTGAAAGCCTCAGCAGTGCACTTAGACAGCCACTTGTCTTTAAATCTGGCACACTCAAGTGTCTTGGAGCTTAAATATCTGAACAGAAAGAAAAGAGGTGAGCAGCTTGCCTGGTAGGTAACGGCACATGATTCCTTGCAATACAAGTATCTACAGTGAGAGCCTAGGCTCCAAAACATCTACTAGAGACACATATGTAAAACAGGTTCAATTTCTCACGGTATTAGAAGAGTACTCCCACTAAAAGCCTGACAAAGAGGAAACAAAATAAATCATTCTGATTAAGAGGATGTGTGTTTGGAAGATGCATTCAATTCCCAGGGCTGCCACGATGTGTGACTTGTAGGTTGTCCTGGTTTGAGCTAGAACAGAACTAATTCTGTTCAGTGATTTTACTTTTCAACTCGGTCTCTTTTAAGTAACCAGACTTTCTGAAGTTAACAGGATATTTTTGCAGACAGTGTCTGTTTCTAGGAGTGATAATGCTCAGTGCTTGCAGTTACTACCAAGGATTGGTGTGCAGAGCGAGGTCACTGCTGGATCTTGTGCACCACGTTGAGGGTTATCAAGTAAAAGGCTGCACCTTCAGGGAGGAGTGGACAGGATGGGTGACCCTGAACTGACCAACGAGGTATTCCATCCCATACACGTCATATTCAGTATAAAGCTGAGGGGCCAGGTGGGTCAAGCTCTCTTCTTCGATGTCTGGCATCTGAGGAGGACTCTGTTCTGCCCTCAATCCCAGTCCTCGTGTTCCTGAATGCAGTTCCAGAATCCAGCTCCTAAATCCAGCTCCTGTCTGCCACCGAGCCCAGCCTGGGACTTCCCCAGTGCCCACCCACAGCATCAGTGGTGACAGTGACATAATTGCCATCAGAGGGGCTCGGGCTCAGTATTGATTTTGTGTTCATTTGTACATATTTACTTCTATTGCTATTATTTTCATTACAACTGTTTTCTAATCTGTAAGTCTCCTTACTTGCTTTCTCTTCCTCTTTGGGAAGGGAGAGGGTTTAGTAGAGAGCATCTGTCCTTTGGCTAGTTGCCAGCCCAACCCTGATCCTGGGCATAGTCTTTAGGAAAAAAATAGGCACCCAAATCCCTTAAAATTACCTGTTTTCAGTCTAGCATGGTTGTAGTTCCAGTGTGAGCATAGATAGGTAATAAGCATCTCTTCTTCTCTTTCTCCCTTCCTCCACAATGATGTAACAAGTGGAGAGGATCACAGTGAAGGATAAAAGAGGAGAATACTTCATGATCTCTGGTGCTTTCTTCTCTCTGGCTTCCACCAGGCTGTAACAGCACAAATTCACTAGTTCTTGGCAATGCAATAGAGAAACAGACTTTCTGAATGGATTTGAGGGGGAAAGTAAAACTCTGTTTGCTCAGGTGCCCTTTCTACGCTCCCAATACATTCAAGCCTCTCCATAAAGACAGAAAGATATTACACATTTAACAAAATAACCTCATCACCTTTGAGAGATACAGAGGAAAAATGACCCACGAATGTGCAGATCTGATTTTTTTAAGGTGCAGTTAAACCTATTTGGTATTTATGTAAAGTTAGAGCAGTAGAAGATACCGAAGACAAGCGTTCACTCTGTTTTCTTTCTTACATGCTATTTCATAGCATTGCTTTCAATGGAATCACTTCAAAGAGGGAAAGCACTTGGATTTCCTAATTAAAAAAAAATTGGAACCTGGGACTAGAGGGCTATCTGTTCACCTGATACGAACTCGTCAACATTTACTAATATGCCCCATTTACCTAAAAGAGTGAAATCTGTGATTTGTGTGTTGGTTTACTCATAGGAGAACGCATCTGACTTTGTAAACGAGGGTCACACCTACTTCCTTTGCTTTGTAGTGTTTTAGTTTCTAATGAAACCAAAGCAAGTACGTTTGAAAAAACCACAGCTCAGCTGTGGAGCTCTTTACGCTGAGATGTGCTGAAGGCTACCCAGATCAGGAGATTAAACCAAGAGCAGGGATAAATTAATGAAGACTAGGTCATTAGTGGCTGGTAAGAGCACCCCGCATGCGACTTGAGTCAGAAATCCCTGAGCAACTGGAAGCTAGAAGGGCAGAGCAAAGGCAGGCACTCCTCTACAGCACTGCCTCTCCAGGCAGTAGCCAAAGCCAGGCACTTTGGCTAAACCAAGGGAACGACAGCTCCTGATGTTTTAGGAGCAGGCACCACAAAGGGAGGGAGGGCAGCGTTGTGCCTTGGGAAATCCTAGCACAGAGAAGCTTCAAGTCAGCATCAAGAAGGCACAAAGTCCTCAGCTGCATGACTTCATACTCCTGTGCAGACAGCAGAAGAGTTACAGGGTGTCTTCCCTGCTCTGGCGTTTACTGATCTGCAGCTGTCAAGAACGTCTGAAAACGATCACTGCCTGGCTCAAATTATAGGAGCTCTTTAGTTTCTTCACTCTGAACCAGAAGCAGGATCTAAGCTCAGCGTGAGAGAATCACCAGCTCCCTGGCTACCCCTGCCTTTGATTTGCCAGGTATGAACTCCAACCTCTTGCATTTCCGCAGCGTACCTTGTGTTGCAGGTCCACTTTGAAGGTTTTAGACTTCATCTCACCTGCTGACCCTGCCCCCAAGGCTTTGCGTTGGAATGCATCAGCAGGCCTTGCAGGAGCTTGCTTCTTCGGGAAGAAAATAGCCCCTCTGAAAACAGAGCACTGGGTCCTAGTGGTGAGGAAAAGCTGCCAAGTCAGGGAAAGAAAAAGTCGGGTAGGTATTTACATATTTTTCCACCAACATGACATGTCAACGAGTGGGAAGCTAGCAAAGCATCAGTCTTGCCAATGGCTGTGTTGGACCTGATGTTGTCATAGTTTTTCTGGAATCTTTTTATCTAAATTATTTTGTCTAAAAATCAGCAGTCGCTACATTACACAAAGATAACCCTTATGGTTTTCTGGTTTGTATTTAAAAGATATTTCCACAGTGTTGGTTCCACTGTGTTAGTTTCATACACAAGTATTTCAGAAATGAGAAGATTGTGTGTGTGTAATTGTATGTCTATGCCTCCATATATTTAGTCTCTCCTGCACTCTCTAGGGCCAAATTCTCCTTCAGATCACATCCGTGTAAACCCAGATTATTGACACACTTCCTTATAGCCTCTTGTGAGGTAACTGAGAGAATTTGGCTTACAGGGAAAGAAAAAGAGACGAATGTGACTTTAACATCATCTTACCAGTTTTTAAACTGTTTCTTGTTATGACATGATATATGATACATGATACGGACTGCAAGAGGATTTCCAGTCCACCAAGAAAGGCTCCCAGTTGTCAGCACGGTAGAGCAAGCAATGAGTTGCACAGCAGCTGCAAAGACTGGGCTGAAGAAATGAGATTAGCTGCTGTAGTCAAAGGCTGAGCTCCGATAGCCTTGTACAATTGTCCATCTCATCTTATACCATGTGTGTTTTGCTGTCGTCCATCTCACCTTTCTGCAGCGTCTGGAAGGCTGTAATGGAGCAGCTGGATAGTTGGAAGTAAATCCCCCTTTTTGAACCAACCCTTTGATCGTGGGACTACAGCACGAATTTCAATGAGATAGTGTCTTCGTACTCTCAGCTTCAATAGAACATCCTGCATCAGCTGAGCTTTCTTTAGAGGCCCTGCTAGATAGTCAAGTCTGAGTACACAGCTGGAGTCCTTCATCCAGACTTTTTCCTTACCAAGCTACCCCGTCAGCTTTTCAGCAAAGCTTTCCCCACGTTAACGGAGCTTAGGTTAAATCTAAGTGCAAAGGAATAAAACCTCCCTGCCCCTAGACTTCAGAGAATACCCAGTTTGTTATTTTGAGTTCATTTCTTCCCTTGCTGATTCTTATGATTAAAAAAAATAAATAATCGCAGGCTGTTTTTAATTAAAGTATCTCCATCTTTCTCTCCTAAAGTTTTATCTCCATGCAGTGTGATAGGGAAAGCAGCTGTGGTGTGATTGAGGTGAATTAGCCAGCAGAGGTACACACAGCCCCTCGAATGTCACCGAATCGCAGCGTCGGGAGTGAAGCCAGAGGGAAAGGTGAATCTCTCCTTTGGACAGCGTGTAACTATGGGGGGTGTTCTAGTAAGGCTGGAGTAAATACACGGTGTGGCATCAGATAGGCTTACGACAAGAGGAGACCACATCCAGCTGACAAAAGTAGATCTGAAATAAAAAATAACCCCAACCAACCAATCAAGTGAAAATATAATGAATCCAGGTAAATTCACACAGCGCTCGAAACAGGACTGCTCTGTTTTCTGTCAGCTAAAAGTCAGGTCTGGAAAGCTTGAAGGGTTCGGTGGTCCAGGGTTTGTTCTTATGACCAATCTCAATGCATTTCAAAGCTCAGATTGAAGCCAATTAGTTCATTTTGCTTATTGAAGAAGAGCTGGGCTGATTTAATCAAAAGCTGAATGATTTTTTTATTAGCTAAGAATGGCCCACTCAAATATAGACTTCCTCCCCCATCTGCAGTCGCAGAGTGGCCTGACCTCAGCAAAACCAAATGACTGCCAGCCCTTCTTGTAACCCAGACAAGAACAAAAGAGAGGATGCGCTGTGGGATTTTGAAGGCCCGCTGCAACACGCCTCGTGACGACGCTTTCCACGCCCACTTGGTCGTGAGAGGTGGATGTGGCTGTGGTTTCTTTATCACTTCACAATTAACTCTGTGGCTATCCTTAAAACAGGCAATCGGCTTCATTTCAAGCTCTCTGAAGGCTCAATAGTAAAACCCACACACGTGCACATCTTATCCATTTATAGAATACCTCTCTATCTCCCAGTTATTTACGCGTACCTAATTACAGTCACAGTAGTAGTAGTAGTAGTAACTGATCTTTTAAATTCAAATTCATTTGACCTTCCTTGGGCTACACATAAAAGTGACTCACGGGCACGGTCTCCCTGCTGCTTGGGATTTCTGCTTCCTTCAGTTCTCCTCCACCCAGAAACAGATCTGTGTCTGCATACAAATTCAAGCTAGATGAAGCGTTCTTGGAGCCTTAGTTTCTGGTTAGAAGCCATTGGGGCTTTTCTCCCAGTTTGTGCAAAGGTTGTCTGTCAGTACTGTGATTGGTGATGAATCTGATCAGCAGCTGGAAAGCTGTGTTGTTGGAAGGCAGTGCTAAAACTGATGGGCTACGTTTGGGAGAAGAGGAGCTCCAGTCTTCCTGGACTTTTTTTTTTTGCGTAACAAGCTCCTTCCCTCCTTAGTGTTGCTTCAAGGTAGGTCAGCTTCTGTATTGAACGCTGTTTCTTGCTAAAATGATCCCTCTGCTAGAGAAGTGGCAGGTTTTGAAAGTGTTAGGGATTATGTAACTGTAGTTAGAGAAGAAGGTATGGCCTCCACCAGTGATGCAGTCTAAGTATGCTCATAGTGTAACTGCTTTTTTTGTGTGTGTGGACTCTAAAATCAGCAAATTAGTGACAGTCCTTTCTTTCTGAGCTTTAACTGAGTCAGCAAAGCCCCATATTCAGAGTTAATCTTATTAAAAGCATCAGTTTGTTTTAGGGTATTGAAGGCAGGTAGATGGTTTTGCTGCTTTCTGTCGCTCCCTGAGAAAGGGATTTGTCTCTAAGCAATGGAATACTGGTCAGAGGGAGCACCACTACTGCTGTCTGTTGAAAGTCCTGCATCTTACTCTTCTGCCTCCACGCTTCATGGTTTGTTGAGAAAGGTACAATTAGCAAGAAAGCATTTGTTCAATTTCCTCTGAAGACTTCAGAATAGTTTTTAACAGTTTTAAAACAAGGTAAAACAAGAACGGAGCTGAAAACCCACACTGTGGAAAGCAGGCTATTTAGTAAACACTGTTATTAAGTGTTAATTAAGGACAAGAAAAAACAAATCAATATGCACACTGCTGTTGACATGCTGCAGAACTTAAAGCTTAAAGTTGTGTGTTTATTTATTTATTTTTTTTTTAAAAGCAGAGGAAGGAAGGAAGTAAATATAGTCCAGAAAAATACTGTCACAAGGTGGGTGTGAAGTAGAATCGTGCACAGTGAGTTTGAAGCAGTTGTTAATTGCAAACTATACCAATGTCAAAGGTGTCTGGACGTAACCTGTTGTTGGGAAGGAGAGGATAAATCTTCTGTTTTCCTTTGTATGTGGCCTTTTTTTTTTTTTTTTTCATTTTAAAATTGCCTTTAGCCTGACCCATGAGTTCTTTTCAATCTTCTTATCTCCTTCACCCCCATCCTGCAGAGGAGGGCAGTTACAGAGCAGCCTGGGGGGCACTTGGCATCCAGATAAGGTCAACTCACTATAGTCCTTTTTGGCACCCAGTGTGAGGTTGATCCTGACTGGACAGCAGGTGTCCACAAAATCACTCTTTCACTCCCCCTTCTCAACTGGATAGGAGGGAGAAAAAATAGGAAATGCTTCTTGGTTGAGAGAAGGACAGGGAGGTCACTCAGAAATTGCTGTCATGGGCAAAACTGACTCAAACTGGAGAAATTAGTTTAATGTACTAGCAATAAAATCAGGGTAGGGTAATAAAAAGAAACCAAATCTTAAAACACCTTCCCCCCACGTGTCCCTTCTTCCTGGGCTTAACTTTAACCCCAAATTATACCTATTTCCTTCCTCCTAACAGCTCAGGGGGATGGAGAATCGGGGTTGTGGTCAGTTCATCACACGCTGTCTCTGCCACTCCTTCTTCCTCAGCAGGGAAGACTTCTCACAGTTTCCCTGCTCCAACATGAGGTCCCTTCCCTGGGAGACAGACGATGAACTTCTCCAATGTGAGTCCTTCCCAGGAGCTGCAGTTCTCCATGAGCTGCTCCAGGGTGAGTCCCCGTGTAGTCACAGGTCCTGCCAGCACCCATGCTCCGGAGTGGGCTACTCTCTCCACAAGACCACAGGTCCTGCCAGGAGCCTGCTCACACGTGGGCTTCCCACAGGGTCACAGCCTCCTTTGAGTAACCCCCTGTTCTGGTGTGGAGTCCTCCATGGGCTGCACATGGATATCTGTGCCATCATTAACCTGTGTGGGACATCCTTCCTCGCCGTGATATTCACCACGGGCTTCAGGGCAACCTGCTCCAGCACCTCGAGTACCTCCTGCCCTTCCTTCTTCACTCACCTTGGTGTCTGCAGACTTGTTTCTCTCACACATTCTCCTCTCTCAAGTTGCTGTTGCCATTGTGGCGGGGTTTTTTTTTCTCCTCATTCTTCAATATGTTAGCACAGAGGTTCTCCCACTGTCACTGATGCACTCGTGGCCTTGGCCAGTGATGGGTCTGTCTTGGAGCCGTCTGGCACTGTGTCTGTTGGACACGGGGAAAGCTTCCAGCAGCTTCTCACAGAAGCTCTGAATGCAAAACATTCAAGATAAATTTGATCAGTGAAGGGATGAGGTTGTAATTATCAGGCCAGGAAAATCTGCATGGGCATAATACATCGAGAAGAGCAAAATTTTGCTATGGAGCGAATAAGATTATTTATATTTTTAAACAGCCATGAAAGCAGGTGGATTTCTCTAGCCTTAGGCAAATTAAACTGAAGTGTCTCAGATAAGAGCAGAGTAATATCACCACACCAGAGAGAAAAGGTCCTCAGGAAAACAAATTAGTTTGCCAGATGCCTAGAGTCAAAAATGAATCTTAGTCACACTGGCCGACAAAGAAGATGGCATTTCCTGACCCAGATAGCTTACTGACTGCAGGCTTGCCTGAAATGATACCCAGTACAAACAGTGGGTGCCAGAGACCCACTGTTCTCACATGGAAGAGGGCAAAAACTTCTCCGTTAACTCTTTTTATTCATCAATATCTGTATAATACTTTGTGTCACAGAATCCTCTCATCGACCGTAGGATATCAGCACGTGATAATGAGTTCACATCAGATAACACATACCAAAGTAAGGAGAACTCCTACAACAGCACTTACTTCTCAGAAAAAAAGATTCACTTCATAACTGAGTTATTGGTGGTGTTCTCAGGGTCCTCATGGTAGTCACCTACACATGGTAAATGTAACTGAAGGTTAACAATTTGAAAAAAAACCAGTCAGAAAGGACCATTCCCACACAGGCACAGAGAGGCAGACTACATGGGTTTGCTTTTCTGGCTTGTACATGTATCCAAATATTCATGACTTTTTACTGCACTAGTATTTGCTGAGCTCCACATCCAAAAAAAAAAAAAAAAAAAATCTGTATACAAGCTGAACGTTGCATAAACTGGAAACAAACACACTGGGGAAATATTTCCCTGGAAGCCTGGTTAAATTTTGCCATAACTGTAAGAAAACATTATTATTTGGAGAGCAGTTTCATGTCTGACCAAATATTGATAGATATTTAAAAATAGAGTTCTTTTAAACGCTGATCTGGTTTTCACTGTTGAATCCCTCAGCCATACATGTGCAGCCAGGTTGAAGGCAACCACAATCCAAATGGCAAAGTCAAAATAATTACCATTTCACAGTGTTTTCCAAGCTGTTTGCCACCGTGTTCCTCCTGCAGTTACGGAGCCTTTCTAAGTTGATTAGATTGCAAACACAAAAGTGGGATTTGTCTCTATTTGTGTGCTTTGTAAGGCTTAATATTTATCTGGATTTCAAAGACAATTTATATAATTTGAGCCCAGAGGAAAGCATCTATTTTTTTTTTTATAATAGCTTTAAAAAAAAATCTCTTCTTTTAATTCATAGCTCTTTATTTTAAATGATAGACTTTGGCACTCAGTTTGTCATTTTAGCCTAAGACAAAATGTTAAGCTGTGGTTAAAAAGAGTTTCTAGGCTCTGAAATCAAGGAGATGCTTCTGAAAATATTATTGAAATGCTAAAATATTTTCCCCAGTTAGGAAATATTAATTTATTTCTCCTAAAACAGTCCTCAGAAGTCCTAGACGTTTACTCACATAAATTCAGAAGCACAGAAAATTTCAGGTACAGCTTTGGTTTTGTTGCTTTAGTGCATTTGTATTTATTGCACAAAACTATTTTCTTAAAATAAGACTCTTATAATGGCATAAATACACCCCCCCCCCCCATACCTATATCTAAATAAGGCTTAATGTTTGTTTTTCTTTGGTAAGGAGCGTGCACACCTTAAAACAGATGTTAAATCAAGTAAGTATTTGGAGCAGTTACGTGTAGGTTTCTCCGTTTACACAGTTGCACCTTTCTGGCTGTTCTAGAACCCTAAACAATGGTCCTGCCCATCATACCCGTGCACGCCAGTTTAAAACCCCATGAACCTGCTCTGTTCACTAGCTAGAACAAAGCCTGTGCACAGTTCTGGCATTGAGAAAAGACTGACCAACAAACTTCTCTTCTTTGCAGCCCGTTTGAAAAAAAAAAAAAGCAAAAGCACATTGTCATGGGCAGCAGAGGCATTTCCAAAGACTCCAGATCAAATCATTAATCAGGAGTCCTTTCCAGAGACTCAGGTTATTAATTTACAGCCAGAAGACATTCATTTGCATCTTGCCTTAAGATCTTGGTGCTCTTCACATCACGAAAGGCCCCTGAAGAAGAGATACTCAGGTGTGTTGATCTACAGTACTTTTAAAAGATTTTTGAGTTTTTCCAGAGTACGTATATGTGGTTTTAGCAGATGAGAAAGGTTTAATAGAGGGAATGGATACACGTAACAAAAACCTAGGTGGTTGCAGAACATATGGGCATCAGGAAAATGTTTCTGAGATACTCAGTTCTGAAGTTGATCAGTAGTTATCCTAAAACATTGAGAAACTAAAATGTCATGTTGACCAAGCAAGAGAATCATGATGTTTCCCGTTTCAAAATGTCAAAATAGAGCAACTGTCATTTGTCTCTTTTTTTTTGGTTGTGTTTTTTCATTTTGTTTTAGCTTGATTTTTGGTTTGGGTTTGTTTTTTGTTTTTGTTTTGTTTTTTTGTTCCACTAACAAGCAAATTTATATTTCAGGGTTCTCAGTGTGTGGAGAGGTAAAGTAAGGAGAGAGAAAGTATTCTCTTTTCATCACAGCTTATCTTCCATATCAGAGCAGTATATTTGAAATTTTTATACCTTGCTACACAGCAACAAACTCTTAGTATTTGGGTGCTTGTAGACACAAACCTGCAGCTGCACAACCCCTGTGCTTTGCATATTCAATCTCCTATGAACATTATCAGTTTGTGAGGAAAGCAGAATTCAGTCTTTTAAACAATGTATTTTTTTTTTTCCTTCGCTACCATCTCTGTCTTCTTCTCATACAAACCAGACATTTTTCTTAAGCTTCCTCACATGTCATCTTAAAATATCTCAATCTGCTTACAAAGGGAAAGCTAATGAAACACACTCTAGATCGAAGCTGACCCAGAACACACGGTACAGCACTGGCCCTGGAAGACAAGCACAAGCTAGGAGGGTCACCAGAGAACCCTGAGAGATGACTGAAATGCCATTTCCTGACACAAGAAGCTCAGGAAATCTATTTCTCCCATAGCAGGCTATGTGAGAGCAGAGTACGAGTGCTTTCTGGGTGGTTTGAGAGGCTCTATCACCCTACCCTTGTAAGATACCTCCAAGTTGACACCACAGGCTAGGAGGAGCTGCTGTGACTATTCACATGTTTAACCAAAAGGCCAAAGTATGGTGGGAAAGGGCCTGGCTGTCACACTACACCCTACCCTTCCCCCAAAGCACCGCTCATCTCCTTGGTCTGTCCTTGCTGCTGGGAGATATTAGCAGAGGGGGTGACTGGTTCCCAGTTAAGCTCGTTGGGGAAGGGGCCTCTTCTGCCTGCTGCCACTGCAGGGGAAACCTGAGTGAGACCGCAAACCCCCTCTCCTCTGTGGCAGCAAAGGGCTAACCCTCCTCTCTAAAAGAGCATTCCAGCTCCCTGCCAGCATCCTCAGGCTCGCTGGAGGCTGTGTTTGGGGGCTGAGAGGCAGATATGAAGCCAGCCCGGAATCCACATGCCTGTGCTGCACCCTTCTGGTGCCTCCCCAGGATCCTCCAAGATTCACGGGGTTTAAGTCCAGCCATTTCTCTCCAGCCTTCTTCCAAATTTCTCCTTGTCTCTTAGTTTTGCTTTCAGAAATGCTGGTGAGTCAGGCGTGGCAGCTCCAGCCTAAGACTGGCGTTGCAAGTTGATGTCAGAATATCAGCTGTGCTTTGCAGTTAGCTGTCTTTAGGGACTGATGGAGTTGCAAGCCCTTTCTGAGCACGTGCCACGCTGCTCCCATTACAAGCCACTAACATCATGATCCAAAATTGGCATGCTGTTCTTCTCCAGCAGCAATGAATGGCTGTGTGTACAGCGTGACCGCCAGAAGTTTGCTCAGGTTCTGTTTCCTTGTCCTCACTTTCTGCCTGCAATACATTAATAACATTCTTCCGAGAGAAAATTACCAAGCAAATCACAACTGCCTATAATATTTCCACAGCTTCTATTCTGCGAGGTAGCGTTCTGATACAGTGGCTGCCTTTTGTTCTCCCCCTCAGAACAAATCAGAGCTTAATAATAGAGCAAGCACAGACACGTACGGAGAGTGCATTGAAGTCACCTCCACTTTTCCTAACAAACACATTGCCATCTGTCATCCCCGTACCAGCCTGCGAAGGCAAAGAGATTGCAGTTGGAAGAAATGATCTAGAAAGAACCAGTCCCTGCATTTGCATTGAGTACTGCAAATGTGCTGCTGTAAGGGCAAACCTGCTCGGGAACAGGAGGCTGAACTCCTGTATCACACACAAAGGTACAGAAGGGAAAATGGGAACCTAGGGAAAGGCATAATTATAGTGTCTTCCTGTCAAATGGCTGGAGGGATAAAATGTCATCTTCCTGCATAATAAATAAATTAGAATTTCAATATTTAAGTCCTTGTCAGCAAGAAGATCTGTCACAGAATAACCATTAATTTCCATGCTGCCTCTAGGGTAATTTTTCACTATTGAGGTCATTTGACTGTTAAATGCTCATATGAATTAAATAAATGCTTATGAAGTCTGAGATATCTAATCAAGAAAACCCAGCAAAGATGAAAATTACATTCTTCCCCATCCCCATCTTACACCCGTTGCTGGTTGTGATATCCAGATGTGAAACACCTAATGAACATAATGGCATCTCTTTTAGGAACTACTGTAGCATCAGTATTACTTTGCAGCTCACGACATAGTAGAAAAAAAAATTAAAGACAAGGAAATTGTGGTGTCCCTGTCATTTGACTTCCACGGTGGCACTTTGTAGTTCATCCTCCCAAACTCATCAGATTCTCAGTAAGCGACATTACTTCAGTGTCATCTGTGTCCACCAGAAAATCCTAATAGCTGCTGAGGTCACCTTGACTGTCAGTCATGAACATGAGTAGTAACCAACAGTGACCACATTTAGGGCTCTGGTCACATCACTCTTAGCCAGAGTCTTTGCCTCTCCTTTCTTCACACTTGCATTTCTTTGTATCATCACATCACTTTCTTCTTCACTGGACCCTCTACACAATGGCTTCTCTCTCTCTCCCTAAAGAAGAGGTGCAAAAAATACTAAAACTGATACTTTTGCTCAGCAACTAAAAATAATAATAAGAAAACCAAACCACCTTACAGTACGGAGATACCTTGTTTCCTGTAATGTCACACCTAGTGTAAAGAGAGAAAGGGTAGCATTTTTAAAAACTTTTTTTTCTTATCTAACAGAAATTTAGCGTGCTGTTTGAAAAGCAGTCATTTAGTATTTCCCAGGTACAGTGGGTAATTTCAAAACCCACAGTGTGACTGAGTGCAGTTTTTATAGCGATGGCTTCCTGTAATCCCATTTTTGACACATTTATTTCTCAGAAAAGCCAAGTAGCCTACCCTACCTACTGGCATCCTCCTTCCACGGACTTCTCTCCCTCCCCGTGGCAGCCTCAGTGACCTCGTGTGCCCTGGAAGACAGTGTAATGAGGAGCAGGCAGAGTTCAGAAAGAAGAGTAGCAGCAGATGAATACCAAGACCACTGCAGAAATCCTTGGATTTGTGAGATAGCCTGAAAGTCATGGAGCATTGTCACTGGAGGCAGCTTTTATTCAGAGAAGCCCCTCAGATGTTGCCTGAACTGCCTGCCAGGATTTGACCTCAACCTTTCAAGAGAAGTCTATCAGGAACACAAGGGATATACTCAAGTTTATCAGGAACTTAATTGGGAAAGTTCAGAGTCAAAATTTATACAGACGTGCCAAAGGCCAGAGCTACAGCTGCTTACCATCTTGGTCAGCATCACCACTGATACTTAGAAAAGAATGTTCCCTGCCTTGCAGACAAGCGCTCATTATTCCACCCACTTTTGCCTGGTTAGCTGTCATCTAGATGCTTAATATTTATTTTTTTTTAACCCATTTGTTACCATAGAGATAGGAAGCACAAGATGAGAGCACAGAAGTGTTTTGCTCGCAAGGCAGGGATAACCCACTAGACTTCCAGGCAGAGTGCTTAAAGCAAGTTCCTTTGCTGAAAAATTGAAAGGCTTTTTCATGATGGCACTTGGATGTTTTTATAGTCATTGCACCTCAAATAGCTTCCTGAAAGCCCATCTGAAAAATGTCACAACCCTGGGCAATCTAACCTCATTTTTTTTAATGCTTCCTACATCACCATCATCCGGAAGGATAAGTCTGGAGGACAGATCTAGCCTTCAACTCTACCTGTGAAACCTCATAATCTTCAAATCAAGGTCATAATGACTTGTGTGCTTGGAAGTGAAGTTGCACAGTGGTAGGTCAGGGCATAAAGTGCCCAGAAAGCCTTTGTTACTGCCACCAAGATGTCAGGTAAAAAGAACCCAGCTTAACTGTTAAAGCCCAGACTGAGGCTGAGGTGTAACCTGGACACATCACATCCACGGAAAATAGGCAGGAGAGAGTTGTTCATCCAGGGCACAAATAATTGATTTATGAGTACCCTACAAAAATACACCTTTGTATTTGGGAAACTCACAGTCTCAGCAGCTTTAACAGCCAGCATCTCTAAATCTTAAAGAGCATCTTTCCAGCAGAAATGATCTCGCTCGGAAACGCTACCAAAAGCCAGAAAACAGGAGCTTTTTATTTAAAATAATTTGATGAACTGTATTTTAGAACTGCTATTGGTTCATGAGATGATGATAAACAGTAGTCATCTGAGGTTTCCATGGGCAAAAGAGAGTGTAGCTGAATAACGCTGTGTTTTGTTCATTTAGCTACTGGATTGCTCAAAAGCAAAACTGAACATCTACAATTTCTGTAGGTACTTAGAAGAGTGTGACAAGAATACGATTTTCTATCTGAAGCTGGTAGCTTTTGTGAATCATGCTCTAAATAAATAAAATTTAATGCTTATTAATTAACACAGCATCCAAACAGTACCACTCCTCAAGGAATAACGACTCCATCATTTAGGAGGGGGAAGGGAAGAAGAGGTTAACATCCATTTTCCCCTTCCACGTTGACCTCTGAAGTGACATTACGTGACTGCATTCACTGCTCAGTGCAAGGCACACTTCTTTATAGTGCAGTCCTGCAGCAGTAAACTCATGGCCAAGCTTTATATTCTTCTGCCATTAAATACGTAGCATTTTATTCCACTCAGAGATTAAGAAAAGAGGTAAAATAAAAGCTGCAGAGAACATGCTGAACAAGTTAGAGAAGAATTTAATTCTTGTGGCTGTGCCATGCCATTTTACTAGCTTCTTTAAAATAGTACTATGTAAGCATTATTAGAGGGGAAATAGTGCTCTAGAAACCAAGTGCCACAGAAGTAAAAACATCCAGTGGCTTTATACCAGTGTATTCCTTTATAAAGCAGGAGGGTGTGCAAGACTAATGAGTTGCAGAGGACAAAACAGAATTTCATTTTCTGGTGTCGTGCTTGAGAATATTAGAAAATTGAAGCCTCTCAGCTCACACTGGACTTCACATATCTGCTGCCAGAAAGAATATTCCTTCTGACAGGATTCCACTTACCAAGTTCTTTGCAGTCCAAGGGCTCTGTGGGTTTTCAGTCAAAGAGATAGGAACGCAATGCAGAAGCTGTCATCTGCTACAGATGACGACAACCTCAACATGCCTGGGGGAAGTTCTGGAGAAGAAAGCTGCTTGTAGAACGTTTCTTTGGTGAAATTAGTTTAGATTTGGCTTAACATTGACACTGTCATAGGTAAAATGAAAGAAAGATAGAACACATTTAGGAGGAGTGGAAGATGTTCTGTGAATTAGAAGAAGTTATCCTTTTAAAATTTGACGTAGTTCAGTCACTGTCAGCTATAGGCTGAGAATCAGCAGTGACTAAGCCTATCAAAAGCATTAGGAACAGTAACCAGATATTTTAAATCTTTAACACAATATTTGTTTCCTCTTTGCTTCCACAATGCTGAAGGCTAAAGAAAGAGCAAGTAAGATTCATGCCTCAGTTTTCAATATTTATTCTAGTGGGGTTACGATGAGTAACTTCTTGTTCTATCATCTTTTTGTCATCTCACTGAAGACAACACTGAAATCCCACAACAGGAGAGAATGGGATAATACAGTTTCTTAGGTGATTACTGGAGAACTCTAAGACACGTTAATATTATATTCAACTAACAGGTGATAAGAGTTCAAGTGGAATGAATGGCGTGAGAGTAATCAGTGCATAAGAATCATCAACTGATATCCAGAACACTGCTATTTCAAACTGTTTATCTCATTTCTAACAGCATGCATAACATAAAGTTGTTTGGAAATTCAGATTGTGTTTTTACAGATGCAACCTGTGTCAGAAAAGCAGGAAAATATATGGTCACAGCAATTCAGAGCACTACAACTATGAGAAAATAATGTACGCTACAGCCAGTACATCTCGTTGGCCTCTCTGGCACAAGCATCTAGAAGGCAAGGCAGTAAAAATGACACATCATACCTCCTTGACCTTGACACATCTAATAGCCACATTAAAAAAATTAACTGCAAAAAATATACTACCTTCCTGTTGTTTTAAATGTAGTTTGAGGATAGCACCCAGACTGCAAATGTGGCTGCTTGGCTGAGTGTCATACCTCCGTGATCTTCAGCTACCTCGTCGTTTAGCCATGTAACACATCCATCCATCCATCCATCCATCCATCCATCCATCCATCCATCCATCCCATGCACATTAGAATGCATTGTGTTTTCTGTGTTCAGAGGAATCAGCCATTGCTAAATCCTCCCACTATGACACTTGTCTGTGGCTTGATTCCAGGTAGTCTGGGCAAACATCTTGCCCTCAACTTCTCACTTTTCACATTTACATTTTGTAGAATAATGACAATGTGGCCCAAGGATATTCCTACATTATAAGTTTGAAGCTGTGGTTAGTATTTAGTGTGACTAGCGATGCACATCTTACAAATGTGTTCTTAAAAACACAGAGAACCTATTGTCTTATGTCTTTGAAAACAGCATTTCTCTGTCAGATGTTCATGCGATGACTTAACAGCAACCTTTACACTTTAAAATGTGCAAGTGCCCAACGCTGCAGCAGACAAGCCTGATCATTATAGAAAAGCCTCTCTGCTAAATGTCACTTAGCATCTTTAGGTATTAATAGTGAGTATATCTGAAGAAGGTAGTAACAAAGGAGATAAACAGAACCATTAAACAGAGAAAACATTTGATTAGAGAGATCTGGCAGGATCTGTACTCCTGTGTAACTCACAGGGTTATCAGTGTGTGTGACTAGGACCTGGTCTCCAGCACCAGAAGAAGCTGCGAGTCTGACAGATATACACACACACAAAAGATTGCTTGACACATTAAAGCAGCAGTTTTCAACTGTAGAGGTAAAGCTGTCACTGAGCCTGGTGTTACAGCAGGCCCCAGATGGTCAGTGCTTCGTTTGCAATGGTGCAGGTCAGTACTGGAGACTGACACAGGCAATACATAGACCATCTACCCACTCAAAGAGAAGTTTAGTAATTGATACGTTGATTGTGAAAAAGGGGAAAAAACCAAACCAAACAAACACAAAAACCCAACAAAACAAACAAAACCCAACAAACAAATAAACCCCACAAAACTAAAACAAACAAAAAACCAAACCAAAACCAACAACAACAGCAACAAGAAAAAAACATACCAAAAAGCCCAACAACAACAAAACCAACCTGCAATCATTTCCAGACCTGGAGTATTCAACTGTTTCTACTCGTTGCAATCTTTTCCCACTGCCAATGATTGTGAGGGCCTTAGTACTTTGTCTTATAGACAGAGGAGATTCTCATTATCCCCATCTTCCTGGGATGTGCACACATCCATCCCTCAGAATGACTTGTTCCTAGAGTGGGAGAGTGGCTGGAGTGACTGGAAAGAAGGCAAAAGAAGGTTTTTTACATGAGAAAGCTGGTGTGGCCTGAAGCATCACTGCAATAAGACATCATGTAAAGAAGAAAACCCTACATCAGGCTATGCCTACTGTCCCATACGCAGAGAACATGTCTGGCATCCCTTTCTACGTTTAAAAACCCCAAGGTTTCATCCAGAAAATCCAAGAAACAACAGCTTGAGTTTTCTACCATATCAGATTATTTGGGAAAAAAGTTAGCTCTGCCAGGAACATCAGCTATTTACCAATAGTATAGCTTGCAGTCACTGACCCGTGACTTTTTATTTCTACTTTTGTCCCATTACTCATGGTATTTTTACAGTGAACTGAAGTTTTTTTATTTACATTTGCAGGTGCTCTGTCCTAGCAGTGTTCTGGTTTCAAATTATAAGCTCCTGAAGTTCCTCAGCCTCACTGTCTTTATGTTTTCTGTCCTTTTACTTTCTCAGAGGTTCAGAAGTAGAGTGAGCCGTGGGCTTATTTCATTATAGCACAGCTTCCAGGAAGAGACCTGAAATACTTTTATCATTTCATTAGCATGAAATGTGCTGAATTTCATGCTTCCCATTAAAGATTTTTTTCAAGACCAGGTTTATAGCACCTTTCTCTTTTCAGCTTGCTCGCTTTTATCCTACTTTATTCTCTTAACTTACTTTGTAAACTTTTTCATTCAAATATATTCAGAAAGAAATTCCAGCTTGACTAATGGTGACAAAAGCTTTGCCATCTTTTCAGGAAAGATGGATTTTTGTCTTTACAGTTTGGCATCTCAGCATTTGCAGTGTTATTCGAGTGAGCTTTTCAACTGTATGCTGCCGGAGGTAGAAATACTGAATTTTGTGTCTGTATACCAAGCTTAATGGTTCCAACCTCCAGTTGGAGTGTTGAAATAAATATTAGTAAAACAGCAAAGGAACAACATCTCTTTAAGAGCTTAAAATAATGACCACAAGTAGCTTGAAAGATACGGCACCGTTTAAAATGTTGATTTTCCAATTTCCATATATGCCACTTAACATACTACCAAGACAAACAGCATGTTCTGATTGCACTTTTGCACATCTGTGGAGAGGTAACAATCTCTACTGAGATTGTTTTTAGCCTAGATATATAACACAATGCATACAAAGTATTAATTTTCTAATCTTTACCTGAACAATGCAAGTTTTACCTTCCTGATTACTTTAATACTGCTTTTAGTTGTCAGTGTCGTTTCTGTATTGCCTCAAGTTCAAGTCCAGTGAGTTCTTTTTCAACAAAAATAAATGCCAAATGCTGTAGAATTTAATCGAAACAACAATGTTATGTGCATATATAAATGAGATTCTGTGAGTGTGGACAATCAGCCTCTTCAGAGAGATGCAGTGGAAAACCATACACTAGATGAGTGTCCCATTGTATGACTCTGGCACTTAGCAGAACAGAATTTTAACCAATGGTGGTACCCATAAAGATTTTCCCTAGATAGCAGACCTTTGTTTAGCACTGAATATATAGCATGCAGTACACTCAAGCTCCCAGTTTCCTTCCACAATTTTGATTATCCCAATAAAAGAAATGTTTACTAAAAAAGCTGTGAAACTGGAAATGCATCCATTGGTAACGTCGGCACAGATGCAGACTAACAGACTCTATGTAGATGTAGCTGTAAGTGTAAGGACTAAAATATCAACCTCTTGATCTTCAAACGATTGCAGATTCCACCAAATTAGGCATATAATTGTATTTATGTACTACCTCAGGTGTAGGAATGGGTGGCAAAGCTCCAGGTGAATTCTGCATATTGCCTCAGTAAAGGTATAATGAAATCTGGAGTAAGAATACTCTATAGCAATGTCAAATAAATGAATTTTAAACACAAGATACCAGCAGCACTTAAACACTCTTCTACGCAGTAATTAAGTTTATTCAGAGTCTGTAAAGCTTCATGGAACATTTCAGTAAATGCTCGAATGGAAATATTATTTTTATAAGGATCACAGCAGTAAATGCACTCTGTCAGAGTTTCAGCAGCAGTCTCCAAAGAGGGAACAATACTACTGAACAGGCAAGTCACCTCCTGTTCTCTGTTTCATAATGTGAAGAAACTGTGGAGAATTTGTTGCTTAATGGCTTTATGTCGCAGGCGAAGCCAGCAGTCATCATTCCAAGAGCTCATTTGTTTGGGTCAAGCAGAGAAAATGGTCCAACACTGTTATAAACAATGCCATAGAGACAAGGCAAACGATGCAGTTACACCAGCTTCCTGACTGTTTGGCACTCAGATTGATACTGTTCCTGGGGGGTGAGGAAGTGGGAGGAAAAGGATGCTCTGAGGACTCCACTTACTGAATTTGAACTTTCTGCTGTTCCCATTCGAGGCGACAGTAAAGCTGGCAAAACCGAATAATAATAAAAACAGGGAAGGGAATTCATCCAGCTGTGCTATTTTATTATTTATTTTTTTTTTTAATGCAGCCTAATTATTGTGTAGAACTGGCAGTCATGAAACAGCAGCGAGGTTAAAAGGTTAATGAGATTCAAGGTAGTTTTGTAGTGTAAATATGCACAGATATGTTAGATAGGAAGCTGCACCCACCAGGCTGTTATTGTTTCAGGTTAAGAATGTATCACAAGGGATGGTTATTTTCATTTGGGCTTCTCTCGCCGGTGTGCAAGAGCATAGGTCAAAACAGGGAGGCTGAGCAGACAGAGTGCTAGTTTACTGTGCTGTAACATCCTCTTTCCTGCTTGCTATGTAGCACTAAACAGGTACAAGAGACTAATAATGGAATTAGTAGAGTAAAAAAGGAAGAGTGGCCCACGGTTACATTACAAGGAAAAATAACATTTCCTTTGCTGGACTTTTTGGTTGGTGGTTTGTGGGTTTTTGTTGTGGTTTTTTGTGGTCGGTTTTTTCCCCTCCAGAAAGCAATACATCTCTTATCATAAAAATAAAGACAAACTGCAGAGAGATGTCATAGACTCTCAGCCTAAATCCAGACATTGACTTCCAAACATAATTTTGGCTACCAAAGGTTTCGTCTGCATCAGTCTCGCCAAACACGGGTAGCAAAATAATTCCTTTAGTGTCAATAAGCAGCTTAATCTTATTGCTGGTGTTCCTATAAAAATATGACCTTTACCACTTAATAACTTTGCTTTGCAAGAAACCCTGACATTTTCAGTAGGCAAATCCAACAGATTTTATGACAGATGACCATAGGCATGACAAAGCATGACAAAGATGATGTCTCCACTAATTAATTTCAAGGAAGACAGGAATTCAGTTCTTGTAAGTGCACTGCAGGAATTAATGTTAAGAGTACTATGATCAGCACTGTTCCCACATGGAGCCTGCTACCCATACAAATCCTACATGGGAGATAGAGAGCATCAATAACATGCTGCAGAGTTCAAGATACTGAGAATACAGATCACCTCGGCTGTCTTTTTGCCAACTTCATGGTTTTTTTTTTTCCTTTCTGGAAAGAGGCAACCAGGCAACTTAGGATCCTCAGATCAGTCTCTAACAAACTCGCAATTGCCTGGTACACAGGGTCGAATTCAAAATCCAGTAAAGCAGCAAGGCTCCCTACATTTCAAGAGGATACCAAGACAAACAAATCAGTTGCTTAGAGCTTGCCATGTATAAGCACTGGCTACGACAGTACAGGCTCAGGGCCAAAATGCATACGTGGTTTGGGGAGTGTACTCAACTTGTGATGCTAAAGCAGTCGCTGAGTATAAAGAAACTATCCTCAGCACTGTATAGAAGCCACAATTTACTGTCAGCTTGGCTCTTAACTTCTGTGCCTTGTCCCTGAGCAGTAGTGTGAGTCTCATCCTTCCCATCTTAGCCTTGACAGGAAGAACAGAAGATACCTGACTCCAATAGCCTACTGCCTTGGGCCTGTACAAATGCCTTTGCTTTTCCTGCTCTTCCATAGTGCCTGTTCCAACGCTATTATTCCACAGCTGCCACATCTTTAATAAAAAAAAAAAAAAAAGAGAGAGAACAGATTGGAAATCAAACAAATTGACAGCCATGCCGAGAAGAAATTATAAATTTGTTCCCTGAAGTTGATAGATGCCCGACCTATACAGACATGCTTAGGAAGAAACAGGTTTTGATGAATCTGTAATGCTCAGTCCTGCACAGACTATAAAAGGGAAGCTACTTCATTTAACTGATAAAAGCAGGGCCCATCATATTTAACACCAAATTCATTTTTGTATTTATTAAAAGCAATAAAAGCCATTATGAATATTGCACCACAGACCATATAATAATTTCTGCTAAGCAGATTAGCCCTTTTTTATAGCATCTCATTATAATCTTCTTTGACTTTATGTAACATGCAAGCTATAGTACTTCTTACTCTTGCTGCTGGCGTACAATCGTGTGCTGTCAAACTGGGGTGTAACTCTAAAAAGATCCTGTCTCAACAAACATTTCCAGGAACAGAGAATATTCTTGCCCCAATATGTAATTTTTATTAATGGTAACATTTTTTGTCCTTACTTTTTTCTCTCTCCAGTCTATAAACTCTGGATCCCTTAATCTTTTTGTTATTTCTTTCAGCTAAGTAAACACCTGCCTCATTGTCCATGCGTGTCAGTGGAAATTCTCCCTGTGAATACCACTACAATTTTCTTCATCTCTGCCATTCTTAGTGTTTTCTCAGTATGTATGTATGAATAATAAACAAGCCTTCTGACAGAATGACTATCAAAATACTCAAACATAAAATTTTAGATTGAGGGAGAAAAAAGAAGCAAATAATTCATATTTCAAGCCTACTCCATTTTCTAGCTTCTAAGTGAAACAACTTTCATTATGTTTTCAAAGCAAATATTAGCCACAAATCGAAACATCTGAAAGGACCCTAAAAGAGATATATTTTTAAATAAAGTTTTTATTTAAGCTGTCATAAAAAAAAATATACACCTCTGCAAACCCACGTCAGCTATTTCCACAGTGGTTGTGTTTAAAGGAAAATAACTGAGTCCTTTGGTCTGGCTCAAATACAGGACCGTCTTCAGCAGCATTGCCTAGGCCACCACATAGGATGAAAACTGGTGGGAAGGAGAAGCCAGAACCCAAACTGTGTCACTTCAGCTAGGCTCTATGGGAAAAGCTCATCTGCACACCCACAGAGGAGCACAGAGAGACAATGGCAGGAGAAAGAGCCCAAGTAACACCCTGTCTCAGCTCCTCCCAGTCTCCTCCATCCGTACCCTACATAAATCAGTGCTGTCTGTCATGTTGTCTCATTAAACTCCATTTCTAACTCTTTTCTTGGGTGAGGGACTCCCTGTTCTGTGTGCATATGTGCTCTTCATTCATTACAGCTCTTCTGGCTTCCTCCCACCCTTCTCAGCACAGCATCGCTGCTTTGTTTCCCACGGTTCAGTTGCACGTGGCTATGTGATAAATTGCAGCAAAGTTAACCAGTTTAAAAGAAAACAACAACCAAAAAACCAAACTATTAAGAAAGGCGTTGTAAAAAAAAGGGTAACAATAAAATTAGGCCTAAGTATCACCAAAGGTGCTTAAACGAGTGGGATGAAAACCTTCTTCCTGCAGAAGGGCAGAAAAGAGCAGTTAAGTTTGGAGTGGAAGAGGCGTACCCATGGTAAATTAGACCTGCTGCAGTGGGAAGGTAACACATGAAGCCACAACCTCTCATAGCTTGATGGTGGTGCACATTGTTGGCTTCATGTTAATTCTTTTTCCCCTCTTTGGCAACTTATGTAAAGAAACCTGTTTGACACAAATTTTACTTTGCTAGAACAACTTAAGAAGCGGTCAGGCATAGAAAGCCAGAGTCTAAGGAACAGATCTAAACCAACCACATGAACTCCTTTCTAATAGTCAACATTTTTTTCATCATAGAGGGCACCTTTACTTATCACCAGAAAGATACCTGTTATGTCAGAAGTTCCTTTTAGATTTGTGCTTATTGCACAAATATATTCTCCACGATCACTGTCCATCAGTCTAAATGAGGTGCATCAGTAGTGGAGTAAAACACTAACATTATACACTAAGATCAACTAGAGTTGGTTTGGATTGTTTGTTAATGACATAAAATAGATTTAAGCATCTTTAAATTTGGATGTAGTTTTGGTATTACCTCTACTTCTTTAAAATGCAGTATGCTACTAATACTCTACAAACTTATGAATCTCAAGAATGTAACTTACATGGGTATTTGTAAAGGATTTGAAATGTCAATGTCAATATGTGTATTATATTAAAAACCAGAAGTCATTTTGTCCCATATACTTTTTCATTTGCACTTAGGAAAATATCTGAAATTCCAGCAAATTAGAAAGTAAAATAATGCTTTAATATTTTATTTTATTTTATTTTTATAGATGTTCTGTGCACCTGGAAAATGTCTAAATTATGGTCACTGAGCATCTTTTGAATCATGGGCTAATTTGATGCAGTTTCTAAACTTATTCTACACTTGTCACAACCAATAAACATATTAGTAGAAAGCTGTTTGTTAAATACAAAGCACACTTGATATACTACATCCCTCTATTAGCAACGAATACAAAGTCAATATCTTCTATGAGATATGACACAGTACTGAATGTTATAAGTAGGTCTATAGAGAACATTCCATATATGAGAGAAAGTAAAAGCTGACAGAAATCCACACGAGCAGGAGCAAGATATATCTGATTCTGGTGGAGACATGCTTCAAGCTTGGCTGAAAAGTTTACAGACAAGCAACCTTCCTGTGCGTTCTCGATGGCAATTCGAAGTTGGGAGTTTTATGTAAAGATTAATCTTATGCTGTTGTCTAAACTGTAATTAGAAAATACAAAAGAAATGTAGTTGTAAAATATTCTAAACGTACATGTGCTTCCTGTGAATTGTGACTGGTTTTGCCATCCCTTTAACCATCTGATTTAGCAAAGTATTTGAAGTGCTTGATTTTAAACACATGGATGGTCCCATTAACTTCCTTAAGAGTTAAGTATGTGCTCAAAGCTGAATGTTTAGTGCACATAAATTCCCAAGAATAAATAGAAAAGAATCTAAGAAGTTTAGTACATGAAACGTTTATTATTTTAAACTCATTTTGCAATCACAAACACATCATTTGCATGAAGGTTGTTCTCTAACCATCATTTAATGGGAACTACATGAGACCATAGGACTTGTGCTCAGTCAAACAACAACCAGAAGCCCACGGAAGATTAATTGCTGTACTTGGAAGAACTTTTTTCACCTCTGATTTGTATGTAATATAATTTTTCAAAGCATATATGAGACTTGGACCAGAACATGTAAGATAGTTTAACTTGGGAGAGATACTAGGGAGGATTGTAACTGGTTTTTTTTTTTCATCATAAAACATCATTGTAGAAATCAGAGAGGTATTCTGAATTTCCTGAATAAATACTTAAAATTTTTACTAGCTTTTTCACAGGATGCATTTTTCTAATATCAGGCTTAGTTTCACTCTCAAAATGTTATTGAAAAGTTCCTAAAAAAAACCCATATGAAACCCATATGAAACATATGAAAATAGCCCAGAGATCTCAGTCTGTTTATCTGCTGATGTTGAAATCATGCCTAGAGGGGAAATGCACAAATGTGGTGATTTTAAGAGGGGGGAAAAAGCCAGCCTCTTTGGAACCTATATACAGGTTATGGTGCCTAATTTTATCAAACAATTTTTCTAGGCTCCCCAGTGACTGCAGATTCATTTTTCTATGAGGATCCAAAACAAGAGGTCTGCTTATTGCACCATTTCTTAACAGCCACATTTTCCACTATCCTGTTTATCAACTGAGTAATTGCATCCATAGAGCACCTGACAACATATGTTATTGAAAGGGTTTGTTCCATAGAAAAACTCTGAATGCAGGTCTGTTTGTTTGGGGAGGGTTGTGTGTTTTGGTTTTGGTTTTGTGTCTGTGTGTGGATACCAACTGGAGTATTTTCCTGCCTAGGTACAGGTGTTTGCTACAACTTCACCTAATGTTCTTCAGGGTCTGCAATGTGGAACTGAGTGTGCAGATTTCTGCTGCAGGAGGAAATCATAACAGAACATTAAATGAAAATACATAATGCTCAGGAAAATAGTTGAGAGAGATGAGAGGGAAAACCTCTGAGCATTAGGTAGAGATTCACAGGGTGGATCTAGAATACTATTCCTTAATAGATGGTTTTATAATCCCTTACCTGTACTACCATCAATTCAGTGTTAAAATACATGGATTTGCCCGGGAAAAGACCCACCAAATCAGGTGTTGTGGAGAGGGCTTCATGGTGGGAAGGAGAATAACTGCCTTGTTTTTCCCTCCTTTTTTTTTTCCCCTTAAATTGGTAACTAATTAAATATAGCTGAAAGCAGCATGTGCTCTCCCTTAGAAAATTCCTTGGAGAGAAACCAGATAGCAAGCAACATCTTTGCCCAATACTATTAGAAGCAGCTATTACTACTGCCTGCCAATTTTACATGGTCAGAAAAGTTTTAATAATAGTTAGCTTGGGAGTTTACTTGTAATAAATAATCAATTTCCTCGTGCACCCAAGCTCCATTTCAAGGTTCAGTGACTCAAAAACATTTTGTAGTTGTATGCCTTAAATATTGGGCACATTTCAAGATCAGAAGCAAAGAATTGAACAGTGACGAGCAAATGGATTTGAAAAACAGGAGATTAGTTTTTATTATTCAGTACATATTCTAGGCCACAAATTAATTAAGCCTGTGGATTGCAGTACAAAATGGATTATATATTGGGATATGATGATGAACCAAAATACGCTTTTCGCCCAAATTAGAATATGATCTTTACCTGCCTCACCACATTATAACTGTTTAAGACTTGAACCACTTTCTCCGTATTTACAAAATGTTATGGGATGAGTCTTAAGGCACAAAACTGGGGAATTTGTTCCATTATCCTTTTAGCCTTTTTACAGATTTTGCTTGTCATGATCAGTGCATGTATTCTTCCATTCAGAAGCTTAAAGGCATGAAAGTATAATTAAAATATAACACTGGAGATGAGAAACAGACAAATTAATTGGCTCGGAAGCCTAATTTATATTCTTTAAACATTTATGAGGATGCTAAAATGAACAAAGAAATATCTCTCCAAAAGAATCATTATCACCTTCGTTGTAACTTTTTGCACTACCGTTGAAAAATCTCTTGGTATCTAATCACATGCTGTAAATAATGCAGTGCTAATTATAACTTTCCACAAGGTGATGTCTCAAGTTCTGGAAGGCTTGCTTTAGTGAAGTCATAGTGTTAACAAGACTATCTTCACAAAACAAGTACGTTTGGGTTTCTTATTTTCATTATTTTCAAAGAAAACACTGTTATTGTGGGAGGTGTGAGACACTTGAAAATAACGTATGAGTCCTAAAGAGTTTTTGCTCCCTCGTCATAAACTTGTTTAGTAAATTATTTCAAGCTGCGTTATTTGGGGAAAAAAAAAATAAAAATCCTTATTGAAATGGTGCAACATCCCAACAGTTCATTTCTTCGTGGCACTGAAGGTTGGTCCCCACCCTTGAGATGAGAAAACGTGGAATTGTGCCTGTGGTGCAGGATGGCCAAGTGGTGTTCCCACCAAATGGCATTACCTTCCAAATTTATTTATTTTTTTAACCCAAACAGACGAATATTCTGTTTAGAAGAGACAGAGAATAAAGCAGCAACTGTGTGGATGCGGGGATTTAGTCAGTACAGGACTTGGCTACCCAGAACCCTTTTGGACTCTGCCTACAACCAAGGCAGGAGCCACTGGCTACCCAGCTGCCTGTAGCACATGCAGACAGAGAGTCTTGGACCTGATCCTGCAGGGCTGTTAAACCCAATGTCACTGATAAAGCCAGGGAAAAAATTCCCACTGAACTGAGCTGTGGAGATGAACATGCTCGTGTTCCTTTATAGCAGGGAGTACCACTTTATACCCACTCAAAAGAGGTATAAAATACATAAGTATTTAACACCTCTTTCCCTGGTGTAAGTATACAAATGGAAGGGCAGAATTGTGCCCTAGACGTTTGGGTTTTTTTAATCAAATGTCATTCCACCATGTCATAGGAGTTACCCCAGTTCACTATATTACTGAACATATGTTTCTCTCTGTACTTTTTAGGAGTAATGGAACTTACAGTAGCTCTTTGGAGAAAGTGTTTTGTCTCTTTTAGTGCTTCATAAAACGGGCTAGGAGTATCAATACAATATAGTTTATCTCCCTTCAGTTGCATATGTTACTACAGGCTCACAAATGTTTGTGGAGTAAGTTTGTGAACTGGTATAGTAACACATCTCCACCCATAAAATAAATGTTTTTAGAAGTTCTTCCCACTTTTCTCACTACGTTAAAGAAATACAAAGCACTATTTACAGCAGGTTGGGAAGAGGAATGTACTATTCAGTTTCAGTTTTATTGGTATGTATATTGTTGTAGTAAAACCTGAGTTTATGAAAATATGTCTCTCTGTTTTCACTATGTGTTGACATAGACAACTAATTTTAGGTGATTTGGAAAAATGGGCTAAATTTACTTTAAACTTCCTATTTTCCTAAGTCCCGTTCTATAAATTTCTGGTCTTTTTGAATGCTGCAGGACAGTTTTCCTAAAAGTTTCCCCCTCCTTGGATTTCTTATGATATAATGAATTTTTGGAAACTGAACCAAAATCAGATATGCTATCAAATATACAGGCAGTGTGGCTTTTTTTGACACCACTGTGTGCATACATGACTTTATGTAAAATTGTTGAGATTTTTTCTTTCTTTTCCTCGGGAATGGAAGGTGGAGGATAAAAGAAGCAAAGGTGACTTTCATGATGAATGATGCATGGATACCACGGTGCTAAGAGGTGTAAACTTCTGTATGGAAATTTTATGCAGTTGAACATTAGGTAAAGGAAAAATTAATTAGAATACTCTTTATTATTCATGTTCAAATCATCTGAATCCCAGCAAAGGGACATCTAACACAATATTCTGTTCCTAAGAAAGACTAATAGATGCTCTGAAGGTAATGACACCAGGTAGCAATTGTGTTTGTATTTAGCAATGTCATATTATCCACTTTTCCTGAAAAGCTAACTCAGTCTTTGCAATCTTACCTTGCTTAGTTGTTTTCTACATCAGATCATCTTCATTGTTCTTTTCTGTACTTTTCATGATGCTTTCTGCCTTTTTTTTTTTTTTTTTCTTAAAAGTCAGTACAGATTTCATCAGCTGAAAACTATTTTCGTTTATCTGAATTCATTCATCATGATTTTCAGGCCAATGGCTTCCTGCATCTGGAGGCTAAGCATCTATCTCATGAATTATCCAGATGGCAATGTAATGGCACCTCTCTATTTTACTCTTTCAATGGAGTCCTCAGACTTTTAGATCTGCTCTTCAAGATCTTAATTTATTAATTAA
>WUAM01000287.1:96706825-96722079 GCA_024336885.1 Actenoides hombroni
AAATAATAAAAGGAAAAAAAAAAAAAAGGCTATCTAACATCTTTTTTTTCTCCCATTTTTTTTTTATTTTTTTTTTTTAGGTACTCTGGTGCAATGCAAAATTATCCAAATCTCATTAGATGACAAATGCAACTTAAAATGTTAACATTTATTACTGCATATTCCATTTTTTAACTATAGCAAAGCAGCCATACAAAATCAGTAGTGGAACATATTAATACATATGTCCTGGTCTGAGTGAGGACAGAACTAATTCTGTTCAGTAATTTCACTTTTCAGCTCAGTTCTTCTAACTAACTGCACTTTCCAAAGTTAGCAGCCTGTTTCCACAGGCAGTGTCTGCTTCTAGCAGTGATAACACCCCATGTTTAGAGTTCCTACCAAGGACTGGTGTGCAGACCAAGGCCGCTGCTGGATCTTGTGTACCACATTGAGGGGTACAGAAAAGTGAAAGGCTGCACCTACAGGGAGGAGCGGACAGGACAGGTGACCCTAAACTGACCAATGAGGTATTCCATCCCATATATGTCATATTCAGCATAGATGAGGGATCTGAAGGGTCTTTGGGCTCCTCTCCCCTCTTGGACTGCTTTGCCAGCTTTGCTTGGCTTGGCTCAGGTCTTCTTTTAGTTCCTTCCTCGGAGCACCCTGTCCGTTCTGCCTTCAATCCTGATCTGTGTGTTCCTGAATCCGATACCAGAATACAGCTTCTGAACACATCTCCTGTCTGCTGAGGGGCCCAGTCTGGGACTCCCCCTGTGCCAGCTCCACAGGGTCAGTGGTGATGGTGATGTAACTGCCATCAGGGGGGGTTGGTTTCAATACTGGTTTTGCATATATTTGTATATATATATACAAATTATTTTTTATTATTTTTATTATTATTAATTATATATATAATTCATCATGTCCTGGGATTCTCTTTGTCTGTCTTCTTATGTAGCAGAGAATTTCCATTCCTTCCAAATCTCGTAATTCGTGCCCTCTTCTCCCTCTTTTTTTTTTAAATGTTTTTAATTTTTTAGATTTATAAGGGCTTTATCATGAATAAACCTAGCAGCCATCCTGCACTTACCGTACTCTAGATTTATGAGTTGGCCATATTGAATCTGGATATCTTAGGGACTGCCATTTCAACAGCACTACAAAGCCTGCATTTTTTACTATGAACAAGCATTATATGTAAATGCTTTAAAAAAATCTCCCTTTGGGTATTCAGAAAAACAGTCATTTCTGTTTCTTGTCACTCATAAGAAGCAGTTTTCTGTATACTCATGTTTGTTCTTACACTGTTTAAATTTTGGAGGTCAACTGCTGACCCTTGGTTAGAACGTTTTAGAAACCTAGCTGGTTGCTACAGGTGCATTTTTCTTACGGAAGGCATTGATCAAAGAAAGAGGGCGAATCTTATTCATGTGTAGGTGAACAGTATCACAACTAATCAGCTAATAACTCTTTTCGCATCACTGCCCCCCTCAAAAAGGAAAACATGCACCCAGCCCACACTGACAAAACCCATAATCTGATCAGTTGAATTTTGTATATTGCTCGCTTTGATTAAGCCTCGATTCAATTCAGAATCAAGTGATAAGCTGCTCAGGGTTGATTTCATATTCCTTTGAAATTTCTATGAAGTAATTTACTTAGCTTATTAAAGAAAAAAGAAAAAAAAAAAAAAGAAAAAGTATTTGAGCATCACCCGATAGCTTAGTGTTCCTGCTGAGCCTGGGACTGCCCTAGCAAAGTTCACAACCCTTCCTGAACAGGCAACCTAGCCATATACTATAAATTTTTTCTGGTTTAACTGCAATGTGGGGTCCTGTAGAAGACTGAGAAGACACTGAAATAATCTTTGTCCACACGCCAGTGACATCAGCTCAGGAAACGCTTCTTCCTTTGCCCTGTCAGATTGGGATTTTCCTTTATGGAGACTGAAGTGTAAGTGAAGTGACACATGTTGCTTGGAAAGGAAAGGAAGAAGGGGAGGGTTGTGGCCCACCAACATCCAAAGGTTGGACTTCAAATATTAAATATCTGAATAGAGAGGATATAACTGTGAATAGCCAGCATATTCAGGAGACTATACACCTCTGTGTGGAAATACCTTAAACATTAAACCAGTAAAATTTGTCAGGCCCCACACACTGCAAGGTATCCTCTCAGCTGTAATGAGGACATCAGAGGGACTTCAGCTCTCACTTTGTGCTTTAGGTGTAAAATTCAGAGAGGGACAACATAGCTATACCTTTGTTCTGTATTCTGAACTCTGTGCCAAGAAGAGGTAGGCTAAATTATCAGCTGAATTACCTGGACAACTTCAGCAATATACTGTTAAGCCTTCAATCAACCTGCCAAATTTCGGTCCCAAGACACATATTTCGTCCAGGTAAAACCAGTATCATTTCCACGTTTGCTTGCCTGGCACCCTAAGGCACTGAAGACTCAATTCCATGTTACTGCTGAGCCACTTAGGGTTATCCTGTGAAATTTGGTATGCATTATACCTTGCAGTGATCCTGCTGTTTCTGCCTACGTATCTATTTCTGCACAAAACCTATCCTGACTCTGATCTACTACACAGTCCACGGAGAACAGACGTGCTTCAGTAACAGAACGTAAGTGAAACATAGCCTATAGCCCTTCAGGCTGGATGTCTGTGACCTAGCACTATCCTTCCAAATAGTGGGACTATTAACAGTGGCAGTGCACTACCTGTGAGGTCTGGGCACATTCTGCACTGTTCCTTTACTCTATCCTTATGACCACACTAACAATTTTATTATTTATACATTGCAAAGAAAGCAATCAATATTAGTAAATGGGGATATGGTCATCACATACCATAATTTCACACCACTAAGCCTGGCCACAGCTTGCTTGTCCCCATTTGTTACATAAAGATCTGCGGGACACCTTTCAAACGGAGCTTTCTAGAACAGACATTTACATTCATCATCCCATTTTGGCAAATCTTCAGTAATTATATGCAGATGTTGGTTCTAGGATTGGCAGCTACACCCAAGATATGTTAGAGAAGGGAGATAGGTTGTAGGAATTTCCTCAAGAGGCCAACAATTTCCCCAGGAACTCTGGATTTACTTGGAGAATTTCTAAAGGTCAACCTAAAGGTAGAGCAAATGTGCCAGCTTGGGACTGGATGGGAAGAAAAATGAAATAAACATTTCCCTGAAATTTTAGTCACCTCTAAAAGCATCTCTTTTAGATTGGTCGGAAATTGTTTAGTTATGGAGTGCAGTTGAGATTATGGCCAGGCCTTTAGCTCTTTTCGTTTTCTTTAGCTCTTTTCGTTTTCTTTAGCTCTTTTCGTTTTCTTTAGCTCTTTTCTTATTATTTTTACTGTTCTCCTTTAGAGAAATTCCTAGAGAACGCAGGTCAGAAAGGCCCTGCCCTGTTTTTAATTTGATGTGCCACCAATGTCGACAGCACAACACAGGTCTATAAATAGAATGTCTTACTTAGACTTTGCAGTGCATGATGACCTGGGTATGAATTGATAAAAATTAGACTAAAAATAGTTACTTTTTAAAGACCAAATCCAGTAGAGATTAAAAATTATAATACAGAATGAATCTAAATAGCTTACAAATATTGTTCCAAAGATATTCTTTTGTTGACTAAATAGCTAAGTTTTCTAAGTTTAGGAAAAATAATGAAAGGAAAAACTTGATATTTTATACTCACAACATTTATGCCAATTTTCAAAAGCACATGTAGTAGATCAAACGTTTAAAACTTTGTATATTTTCATTTTTTTTATCAGCTCATTTATCTAATACTGTGTATATGTAAGAAAACTTATCTGCCCAGCCAGATCTCTGTGGACATACGTACTGGCATAAATCCATATGATATTCGTAGAAGGTACAGATACAACATAAATACAGACTTTGACATTTTGCTTACCCTCTCCTCAATCTTCTCCTGCCCGTGTGTGATACTTAGGGAGACAAACGGTTGTAGAATGTTGGAAAAAAATTAGACCAGGGTAGAACATCTTATTCTATTTGCAGAGATACCTTATGTAGGAGACTAGTAAGGTGAGGAAAACCATGTATCTCATGAAAAGTCTATGCAGGTATCAGAGCAGTGAGAAAATAGATTCATTTCAAATGGGAACTACCTGCTCCTGTGCATGGTATCATAGTTCTGGTAGGAAAGTGCAAGTATCATCTGGTGCTGGATCAGATACGCTATCAAGTCTAGTCTTCTGTCCTTGACGTTGGAAGTGGCTTTTGGCCCAGAATCAATGTCTGTAAAAGATATTCCTATCCACTGACCTCAAAGGTGCAGTGTCAGCTCTCGAGTGGGAGCGAGCAATTTCTTATAACAATAAAAGCCTCACTTCTCTGTGTGTTAATGTCAAAAAATGCAGAATAAGGGGAGCAGGGGCTTGTAGCCTGCCACATGCATCACAAACGTTACATACAGCTAAATTATATCTGTTTGTGTGTATGTAATCCCTGTCGGTGACAAGCTAGGTACAAACTCAGCAGAATTTGAGTTTGACAATCCATATTATGTGAGATTTCACAAGAACAGAAGAAGAAAGTTCTCCACTGAACCTGTAACAGTAGTTACAGCTGGCGTGGCCTCTGTCAAAAAGAAATACAAAATTCCATTAGCACCATTTTAAAGCATCAGTGACTTCAGCAGAAGGTGATTTAAGGCAGAAACAACCATTCCTTAAAAAAAAAAATTAAGAAATGCAGAAAAATAAAACCAGAACGAGAACACTCTTCCATTTCCTTTTCAGATACGGAGTTCGAATTTTAGCAAAGGAACTATGGGAAAGTATGGAAAATGTTAGGATGGTGTTCAGAATATCTCTGATGAAGATTTAGGACTCTTTCTAAGATCTAGGACTCATTCTTCCAGATGCAGCTTTTTATTTGAGAAAAATACTAACGACGTAGCAGTGCCAACTGTGGGTTTTGCAAGGAATATGAAGGAAAGTTTATACTAAGTGCCTCCTAGAGAAATAGTCATTTATTTTCTGTATGAAAAAGCTCGAGGTGAATTCAAAATAAATATTCTTTTATTTCAATAGAATTCTGACAGCTCTTCCAGAAGTGTCTGATAATTTACCACGTCCAGTAACACAATCAGGAAGCGAAACATGGCCGTAGATCTGCAGATTAAAGGATGGAGGGTAAAACAGTGGGACATCAAGGTGAATGAAGGAGACATCATAACACGATATAGGTGCTTTTGTTCTTTGTCTTTGATACAGTAGAAATAAATAAAATGAATCAGAAGTGGCAAGCTAAAGACTTGTAATGTTGGTTAAAAGCGTACCAGTAACAATCTGAATTGTGCCACCGTTCCAAAAGGACCTGAAATACCAATATATTGAAGCACCTCCATGAGATATCCACGAGGGGCTAGAACTTGCAAGCCTGTCCTCCCATGTGTGTGTGTAGTGCTGCTACATGCTAACTGGCATCTCTTAGGCTGCTGTAGAACCGTGGAAGAAAGCCAGGAGAGATGCAGGGGCAGGGGAGCTGTTCTAGTTCATGCACGGTCGAGTTACTGGTCTTCCAGCCTGCCATTCTTAAAGATGGATAGAAGAGGACAATAATCATCAAGATGAGTACTAGCTGAACTGCTCTATGTCCAGGGTGGGAAGTAAGAATATCTTTACTCAGTGTACATATCACATGCCACTCATGTGCTGTACGTCCTGGGGTAGGTGGTGATAATGGGCAGGTCTCTTGTTTCTTTAAGGAAAACATTAACGTTATTGTTTCTTAGTTTTCTATACACGTTCACCCTGGAAGAACAATGTGTCTCTGCCATGTGATAAAGGCTACCCCACTCATATCAATCCAGACCACCAATCACCTTAGCTTTTCTTTTTCACTTATCGTGGGTTTTTATTCATAAGCCTCCTGGCATCCTAATCACATTCATCTAGACTGCTACTCTCTCTCCCTGCCTGTATGCCTCCACCTGAACCTGGTTTTCAACAATATTTCTGTGGGCAGAGCTCACCTACGGTTCTGCAGGAGAGGAAATGCCATTCCAGCTCCTCGGGAAAAGGCATAATTAATCTCTTTGTTATTTTTCTCCTAGGGAAGCACTTGTTTCTGATAGCAGATTTTCCCCCCCCCACCCCCTTTACTCCAAACTTTCTTTTAAATAAAAGAGTCTTTTCCAATGCGTATCACTTTCCCAAATTACTTAAAATGCAGGTAGCCAACCAAAGTAACAAGGTTGGAAACATTCCCTGGCCCAGATCATAACTGCAGAGGTTGGCTGCTCTATTTATATCTGTTCCCATACCTTGAGCATTACCTGAACCGATGGGCAGAGGCACGATCACCCAGGAAGCAGAAAAATTGAATGTACAGACAGGCTCAGCAGAACTGAAGGAGCCTGTTATGAACAATCCAGACAAAAGCAAGCAAGATCATCTTCACATGGGAAAAAAACATTTGCCTGTCTCCTTTACCATCTTCTTTTCTCGAGCTGATGAATATTCTTCTGTGCATGCCCGAACCCCGTGCCAAAATGTTGTCTGTCTGATGCCACATTGTCAGCTCTAGCCAATAGATCTTGCTGTAAAGCTGTTGCTGACAGCGACTTCACCCCATTCCCATGACTGATCTCTCCTAGAAAGAGAATGTATCAGATGTGATTGCTGGAGTTAAGTTGATGCATGCAGTTCAGTTGCTCGGACAATTGGTTCTGTTCCTAGCCTGGATGTTTCAGCAAATGTTATGTCAGGTGCATATCAAGCGTTTCATTTATCAGGGGTGTACATCTTTAACAAACACAGCCAAATCCCTATCCAGCCAAACTTGTGGAGGGAAATACAATCAGTTTATTACGGGGCTTCTTAAACTAGAGATACATTCGATTCGGTAGGCGATTTATTTGCTCCTAAGAATGATGTATGTGATGTTGGGGATGATATACCTGACTTGGTTCAGCACCTGACAAATCCAATTCAGTACGTGACACAAGGTATCATTTTTGCTGAAATGCATCTGATGTACTAGGTTATGAATTTGATACCAATTAGGTCTTTTTCTTTGGTGAGCAATACCTGACTTTTCTTCTAAGGCATTTGACTGTAAACTGTTTAGGATGTACCAGTCTTTCACATTAAATGCTAATAAATGACATGCCCATTATACCCTGTAACATTTATTCCACCTTTTGAATGCTGACATGAACAATAGGAAGTGACAGAAACGTTTCTTTTAAAGGATGTTTTTGACACAACGTGTGAAAGATGGATATCAGGTTAGCTAAAAGCAAAGCACTGAACATCTGGTCTGCCAGCAATGAAATCCAAAAGCCTTTCTGCAGCATTTCAGTGCACTTTAAGTCTGGAAAAGTATCAACTCTGCCTCTGAACATACAGGTTTGGAATTGTCTCTTATAGGAGTAAAAAGTAATCTGCCAGGGAGATCAGTGATATTTTTAATTTCTGCACAGTGATTGTTATCATATTTTGAAGCCATCCTGGACCTCTGAATGAACATATGCTGAACTAGAGATACAGCACCTTGCTAAATGACATGATCCTGGCCAAGCTTTTCAACAGCACCACTGAAATAAAATAAAATAAATAAAAAAAAGGCAGGAAAAAAGAATTCCTTCATCTAATTGACAATAGAGTTTTGACATTGCTATCATCAGCAAGGAGAAAGTATTAGCAGGATTGAAAACTAAAGATATAATCTGGTATTTGTGAAGTCATTGCATCTAAAATGTATTCCGTTGCTGGCCATGCACTGAGAAATGCACAGAGCCTGGCTAAAACAGCTTGTGTTTTGAAAAGACAAGCAATACATGAAGGCCAGGGTAAAAGTATATCACACTCAAACTACAGCTTATGTTAAAAAAAAAGTAGAAATAAAAAAATAAGAGAGAGAGAGAGGGAATATTGCTTCCTGAGGCACATATTGGCTAAAAGCCTTCTTCGTTCAGCGCATGCTTTCCCAAATCCAGTGCACAGAACTGCCAAGCTTCAGAATTACAGGTAGCATACTCCACTCAAAGAACAAGCACTTTTCACTAACAACCATTGCTTCCTCAGAATTTCATGTGGAGATGGACATACTTTGTTTCAATTGCATTGCACCAAGTAAGGCAATTTCCTATTACAGTGAATCCAGAGCATCCTATTGGATGGCCAGGGCAGTTCTGACATGATCAGGACAACTTCCAACTCTACAAAGAGTACTTTAAGACCACCAGGCATCAGTGCTGCTGCTTTTCGAATTGCAGAATGCCATCACAGCAAAAGTAAATAGTAAATTAGGGCTGGTACTGTAACTATAGCTTTCTATGTAGGAAGAGAAAAAAATAGAGGGGTATCAAGCTTCTGTTCTGAGCCCTCAGGCTGGATTGAATGTGGAGTAGGATATTTTTCCCCCCTCAACCAATTATAGCTACATGAGGCAAAATCACTACACCTTGAGGGCAACAATAATCTCTTTGAGTTTTTCTTTGGTGAGGGAAAATCATCAAACCCATGACAGCAAATACCTGTAGATTATGCAGGTCTATTTTTCTAAAGGTGTCCTGCCTCACAGGTTACTGTTTTGAAGTGACAGGTAGGTTAGAAGTGCACATGCAATTTACTCGTATAAGTAGCATAATATTTATTATGTTATTAAATTTGGGGGTGGGGTAAACAGGGGTGGTGGAGGAGTTGGATACCAAAGTACTATAATAAGAGTTTGCCCATGCCTCTCCACCCCAGTCTGCCAACTTCTTATATAAATTAGGCTGCTATCTGGATCTTTAAACAGCCAGTCAGCATAGTGCTGGTAGTCTCCTGAAGAGCAAAACCAAAATAAGACAAGTTTTCTAGAAGATGAGTGCCCATACTGAGACCATCAGAATATCTTGGGCATCTCTTCATTCTAAACACAAGGCGAAGCACTGGGCATGAAAAAGTTCTGAGGTGGTAACCTTGCTTTTATAGCTTCAAAATCCTGGCTTAGATTGGTGAATGGAGTCGCGTGAGAACACAGCAAGACTCGTTTTGAATCTAAAGACAGTGGACAGAAATGAAGTTCAGTTTTTTTTCATTACATATCACAGATCAAGCTTCATACTTACTTTCTAGAAAGGAACTCCATGCATACCAGTGGTTTAAGATGGATCTGAAGGATCAAAGCCTTATCCTTGTGAAATTTAAAAAGAGAAAAAACAAAAGAAAAAAACAAAAAGAAAAGAAAAGAAATTGTCAGCCCGTTACTTTGAAAAAGCCAGATTTTATTCAAATGAGATGTGAAACTTAACTATTTAGACAGACATAGTCAAATAACTATGAAAGACCATGAATGAAGAAGGACTTAAAGTGTGTGTTGCTATGCCTGTCTTCTCTTGTGCCCCTGCAAGACAAATGTTCTTTTTCAGGCTTGTTTTCATTTACCTCAATGGCTTCCTGGTTTGCAGCAAATTCTGCAGAAACTACTCTAGGTCTTCAGTCTCCTCTGAGGTTTGACTGTACCTCTGTTCTCTGCTTCTCCCAACAGTCTTTCTGGTTTTCTGTTGAAAATACAGTCTCCCAGATCTTTTCTGTAAGTCTCCCCCTGCTTCTTCTCCTGCCTACCCTACCACATAATCTTTCCCAAGTGTTCTTAGCTGTTTTTCTCCAAATCAGACCATTTCACTAACCTTTTTTTTTTTCCATGAAGTATAACACAGAATATGAAAGATAAGAATTATGACAGTAATTTGACACAGAATGAACAACAACAAAAATCCCCAAAACACGATTACATATTTAGACTTCAATGCTATTCAAATATTAGCATGACTTGAGTCCATGTTGAAAAAACATATTTGCACCTTAATTTAATCATGGCATACATTACCCTAGTCCACTCCCTTAAAAAAAAAAAATAAATAAAATAAATAGAAATATGGGAAGCTTGGATTTGTAGTTTAATTCTGCTAATCAAGAAGAGGTTTAC
Source organism: Actenoides hombroni (assembly GCA_024336885.1). NCBI lineage: Eukaryota > Metazoa > Chordata > Aves > Coraciiformes > Alcedinidae > Actenoides > Actenoides hombroni. The sequence continues at coordinate 96,716,785 of WUAM01000287.1, forward strand.
TATATTACATATTGCCACCCAGATCTGTTAATCCCAAAGTCAGAACATCTTAAAAGAGCTGTGCCAACTGGCAGTCTGATGTTTTGTTAGTCATACACTTCATATTGCTACAGATACACTGCAAGGAACTAGCCAGTGAAAAAGAAAAGAGTGTTAATGAAATCAGGACAGTTTGGGTACCCGAATGACTCTGCATGTCCAAGGTCTCTGAAAAGAAACCCTTGCTGTTTTGACCAATACATCAGAGTTTGAAGGAGTTCTCCAGAGATGCTGGGTTCAGCTGCAGAGCCATAACCCCAAAGCAGATAATGAAAGATCAGGCATAACCAAGGCATTCAATATATAATGCAGAGAAACAACTTCAAAACAGTATTTCTTTAGAAGTGTGCTCAAAATATTTAAACCAAACAAAGCCCCCCCACCCCGAATTATGGTGTAAACAATCAAAATCCCATACCAAGCAATTAGAAACAACACTTGAATGGTAGTCTATTCTCCCTACTTTGCCTACATCCTTATCAATCTCTTCTAGCACGTTAAAACACTGTAAAATCAAAAATGCTCTGTCCCCACTCATTTTCTTCTCCCAAAAGAGGAGGCCCATATTCTTATCTGTCAGTTCTGATTGGCCTCAAGCTGTAAATGTCCCCACCTGGCTTTCCACTTATAATTAGGGCAATTAGCCTCTGCCTCTCTGGGCTTGTTGCCAGCATAGTCCAGTTGATTTTTCCCTGAAGACACAGAAAGCTCTATGATTGGAAAAAGTCTGCAGCCACAAGCAAACAGAAGCACGAGGTAAGAGTAGACCGGTACGATGTACTCTGTTACGTGGTTTGCTCATCAATCTCACTCAGGAATGTTCTTTTCTGTAAGTACTGACTAACTTGATCTTAAGCCATCAGAATTTTCCAGAAGCCTTCTGTCTCCCTCAGAAAGTTTTAGGCCAATCTGTTACCATCGCAACAAGTACAACCTGGAAGATATTTTTCTGCCTTATTACATCTGCTGTTCAGTCTGCTTCTCACCTGACACAGGCTAGAACGTTATTACTTTTCCAGTGTCTAAAACCAACACTAATTCAGATACTACAAAATCTTACTTTGTTTTCTTTGCTAAACCCCGAGAGGAGAGTCACTGTTACCACGCTTTGATTACTGCATCACTTTTCTCAAGGAAATTTCAATGAAACACCCACATTTCTAAAAAAAAAAACCAAACAAAACAAAAACATATCCCCCCTGGGAAACCATAAAGTAACAGTCACATAAGGTTTATTATAATGTATTGTGTGAAAGCTGAGTTTAGCCTACAGATTCACTTAAAAGGTCGCGTATTTTCGTGCATCTACAGCTGATAAAAATGTGCTCCTGTGTGTATGTTCTAAGATACAAGCTTCCATAAAGGTAAGAAATGTAGTTCTGAAAATCTTAGGTTGCATTTTGCCATCTGTAGGCGATAGCTGGCTGAAATGTAGTTTATAAACAGTGAAGATGGATCTAACAAGTCATATCGTGAGCATCAATCCACTTTTATACTAGATAAATTAAATTTAAGTTTGTAGAAAACTGCCTGTTAGCTGTAGAACTTTCCTTTATGGACTCCGAAGGCTATTGTATTTCTTCACCTCTGCTATTACTTTAGAAACATTCACCTCTAACAGTTAAGAAAAGAAGCTCAATATCGTATGATTTTTAAAAGTCTAGAAATGAGATTACATTCGGGTTGTGCCTAAATAAACTGAACGAGTTCGTGTCTTGCTATCGCATCCCTTCAGCAAATTCATTGTATACCCTAATGGAGGAAAACCCTGTAACACACATCTTACGAAGTGGAACGTGATTTGAACGGGGATTTTTTTTTTTCTGACGTTTATGTAGAAGTAATGGAAGGGTTGGATTGGAGATACTGATGCTTGTTACCATTTCACAGGAGGGGAAGGGCACGGTGAGCACACTCCAAAGCTCTTACTGTGCGCGTAGGTTCAGGGGGTTGATACTGAGACACTGTGATGCAACTCTAGCACAACGATAGGTGTTTATTATTGTTCTACCCCACATCCCTGCTGGTGCCAAAGGTAGTTGTAGGTCCACAGTCTGTGGTCACCGGTGGTTAACAGACAACTCTAGTGATGTTAATAAAGAAAGAACCATAGTGACCGTGTGGAGCATGCTCTTGGCACGAGGTCGCTGTTCAGAACGTGCACCACTCGATGCATTTGGCAAAGGGTAGGGTCCTTCATGTTTTGCCAGCAAAAATTAATGCAGTCCTCTGAAGCTTTAGTGTGAATGTGACAGAGGGGTGTCACAAAGTGCTTTACTAATAATGAAACCATCTAATTTGTACTTTTTTTTTTTTTTTTAGATTGCAAATAATTCTTAGGTCTCATCTTGAAATGGCTTTCTGTAATTCACTTGCTGCAGTTAAAGGTTTTGATAGCCCATCTGGAAGTTTTCCTGACTTGCTGTGTTGCAGTTTTCAGTTTGAAATATTTCAGCAAAGCAAAAACCAGTGGTATTAAATGATGTCCAAAACAAAAGAAACATCTTCTTCCTATCGTCACCTAATTTTTAAGGAAAAAAAAAAAACCAAACCAAACCCCAAGTTTTGTTGAGCTGTGGTTTTGTAGCAGACTCTGTCCCTTTTTTGTGCTTTTAACTCTCTGGTAATATTTAACACCCATTTTGACATATTATATTTCTCTACAGCAAGGGCCTCTGACCCTATTGTGTTCTGCTGGCTGTCTCTTGGAGTGTTGTTATACTTTAGATTTGTGTAACTTGCACCTTTGTTTGGTTTTTTTTATTATTTGCCTTGAGTGCAAACTGGTTTTGTAGAGCCATAATCTGCCACTTCACTTCAGATTCAGACTTGATTTGTCTTCAGGGTTAAGCAGCATTCTGGCCCAGTGTATTTGAAATGCTTCAAGGGCAGGCAAATCCCATTCTCAGGTGTATTTGAACTGAGGACCTGGGAAGGAAGCCCAGATTCAGTGTGAAGTGTAGTTTTGTTTGCTGTCTGAGGAACGAGATGATGCAATTATGCTTTTTTATGTTGCTGTTACTGTAGTACCCACCCTTGCACAGGCGACTAGCACTACAGCAAACTTCCCCACTGTTTGTTCTGCTGCATTGACAGTGATCTTACAAATTTCTGTTAATCCCAGGAGGATCCTCATCTTCACCATACTGTGGAAGTGCCAGCTGAGGAGCTGCTGAGTGCATTGTCCCATAGCACAGCAAGAGCTTCTGGCTGCAGTGCCCCTTGGAAAGAAGAGCAGCTGGGGGAGATGAGAGGTGGCCACCTGCATCACACCGTTAGCTTTTTGGCAAATTGATGTGATTCATGCACTTTTGGAGAACTTTAGCTGGTCTCTTTCTAAGTTCTTTGGGAGAAACACTTGACTGCTGAGAAAAGGCAACAGAATACATGCATCTGCAGAGTATTAGCTGTCTAGGGACATGTTTTATTAGCTTTTTTAACATTTTCTCTGTGAAAAAGAAGGCTATCCACCATATTTTCACATCCTCCAACCACAACAAAGGCTGTGAAATGCTACCTACAACACAATCACCTAATTGAAAGAGTCAGAAGTAAGGCAGGTATTTGTATTCTGGCTGCAGACTGATCAGCTAATCCACAAACTGATTGAATGCTGCAGTCACAGAACGTGAGATGAACACCAGGACAGACTTCATAAAAGGAAAGAGCCTCAGATGTTCTCATTTCACAGAAGAAGTCAGTTCAGAACATGATAGGTTTGCAGTAGAAGTTTGAATTACACACTAGAAAGATGGATCTGACGTACAGGAGATGCCTGGTGTCATTTTGTTATCAATATCAAGAGTATAAGCTCTTGACTACTATGAGGTAAGACAAATAAGAAACTATGTCATGTAGACTTAAGGAGGGACTGTCGGCAGGAGGAGTTTGAATCTATTAGACAAGCTACTTCTTACAGTTACTATTAAAGGCAAACATCAGCTCTAACCTAATTTCTCAAGACAACTGACTTTGTCCTCTTTTGTCTCTGGTCACCTACCACAGTGACGTTCACTCAATAGGCAGGAACAGGGTTATAATAACCATAAGCAATAAGGTATTCTTGCCCTCACCTTTGCTTGGAAACTTCCATTAAAAATTATTTTCCTGTAAATAATTACTTAGGCTCCTGGAAAGAAGTACAGCTGGCATAATTCTTTTTGCATTTTGTATCTTAATGTAACATAAGAGGATGGTCATCTATGACTACACTGGCTATGTGTTAGCACTGTACAGACAAACAGAACAAAACCACCAGGGCAGGTATTACCATGAATCTTCCCTTTCTGGCTTTCATGGAACCAGAAAAAAAAATACCCAAACCAAAAAGCCATCAACTCATTTCATAGTTAGTATGGCTGTAAAGATAATACGTAATGCCTTCTGTGTGCTGCCTGTACAAACTCCCAATTAAGACCAAAGAAAGTTATGTTTCTCCCATAGAAAAGGGAAAAACCACCCTCCTTTAGGGATACTGTTTGTTGTAAGGATGAGCAGACTGAGGCTTTTATCTCTTATTTTTCTTTTTAGGTTTTATACTTTGATTAAAGTTCATTCAAAACCATTACGAAGTAGCCTTAGGCTTAAATTTAGTTGGATATTTTTTGGTTAGTTTGGTTTGTTTTCTTTCACCCTGAGTCTTGCCCTTTTGATTTGTGAATATCTGATACAGAGCCCAAATTAATTGTCAAATGCACAGATTATCTTTGTGCATCTCGGAAGAAAAATGCGTTTTCAGATGTTTGCCCTTGGTAGCTGAAGTTCTATTAGCAGCTGTGAATTGAACATTTTGGAGACAGTTATGCAAATAATTAGACATTTACAGACGTGGACGTGCAGGTCTGTGCAGATCACCCTCTCAACAAGGCTGAATACTAACTTTTCTACCTATTTATAAACAGATTTCTTAGTTTTTCAGCTTTGATTCCCAAACTGTGCCATCTCATAGTGAAGTAATTTACTTTGTGGTGCAAGTGGTGTAAATTACTCCAAAGAAAGAGAGTGTATCAAGGAGAACTCTTCGTGATTATATCAATATGCCCACAACTTGGGTCTTGGAGGGGAAAAAGGAGGGAGGAGAGTAACACTGTGATATTTGTACATAGACATGGTATCCTTTGTCATTGATTTGCTTCGGTAGCTGTTACTGCTAAAGGTTGCAGACTCATGTTTCACACCTTTTGTCAGAGGTGGCTGAATCAAAGGTGATGGTTTGGGTTGTGAGGAAGGAGGCAGGGAAGGTGATCCTTACGTAGA
>WUAM01000287.1:96722179-96742386 GCA_024336885.1 Actenoides hombroni
AGTCATTTCTAGGAGTTACAGACAAAGCAGATCTCCATGAAGTCATTTCTAGGAGTTACAGACAAAGCAGATCTCCATGAAGTCATTTCTAGGAGTTACAGACAAAGCAGATCTCCAAAGGATCACGCTGATTACATTCCGTTATGTTAACAAATGTGTCTAGGCTTTAAACAAGGATTATCATTTGTTTGTTTATTTCTGTAAGCTTCCTAACCCTTTCTAGCAAGCGATTCCCTTCCACGATATTCTGAGCCAAGTAATCTGGCTTTTTTTTCTCCTTTAGTTGAAGTTTCCACATGCACAGTGCAATCAGAACGACACTGTCTGGTTTCAGTGCCAAGGCGAGGGTACAGCTTGAATGCTGGACTCTAGCTCATTCTGGTGAAAACCCTTGATCCCAATAGACTCATTTCTATAGAAGCTCCTTTATTTTTAAAAATTCTCCTCACCACGGTCTTATGAAATACTGCACATATCGTCCTCTCTTCTGGTCCCCAAGTTCCAATTCATTAAAGAGTGTAATTTACTCCTGTAAGTGAAGCTGAGACTGGAGAAGGAAACCTGATATTTAGGTTTTGGTTTTAACTCAAAATTCAGTTCACTTCCAGGTCAATGACAATTATGCTGTATATTTATATTCTGTTAGTTTATTAAAATACCATTTGTGTTGAAAACATGCAACCATTCGGATCCATTCCCCTAGATGTCACAGTGGTCTTTATGCTAAAATAACCCACAGTGTTCATCAAACCAGCTTTTAAGGGACTACATTCCACATATTTTTTCTTTTTTTTTTTTTTTTTTTTACTAAAGATCTTAATAATTGCTGCTAAACTTGTCTAAATATTTGCTCCTTGTTTTAAACCACATTGAAGGTCACAGCAGAATAAGCACTGACTGTAGGCAAGGCCAGAATTTCACCCTTTGCATGTAACCTATGGTTTTCACTTTTTTTTTTGGTACTCTTTGCTTCCTTTATTTCATCCATCAGTAAGGTGAACAAAACTCAGTCTAAAGATTCAAGCTGACTTCAAAAGGGTTTCATTTGATCCTCATATTCAACTCTATACATGCTCTGGTTGAGCAGTAATGCCCTCCGGTGCAGTTACATTTTCAAGGGGGATTTTGAGGTTCCACCTTATCCAGCGTATCCCATTTTCCACAGCCTACAGATGTGTTCATCCTGGGGGGGGTCTGCTTCTCTTCATTCATCAGGTTGATAATTGGTACCAACAGATGTTATCAGTGGCTACAAAAATGTGAATTGGTACCAAATTTATCTGAGAATTTGTCAGAGTTTGGCAAAAAACCCAGAACGGGGTTTTTTTTTTTGTTGAGACAGTTTGCTTTCCCTCGATAGTTTTAGCTTTTATTTGAAGGATTTAGGTGGTGAGCATGTTTGAATATGCCATCAGTGAAGATTTCCAATAGACACCTGCTAAGAATTTACACTGGAGGCTCCCTGATATTCTTGTGGAAAGTAGCTCTTAATATTGTAGAGCTGCTGTTGGGCAGCTCTTTACATTGCTATGATGAAAGAAATCAGATTGAAAACTTTTTTGCTCTTTCTTTTTTTCCCCACTCATGACATTTTTTCCTGCCCTCATGAACGTAAAGTGAAGCTTTTCCTTTCCTCTTCCTTCAGCTCAGAAAGGATACTTTTGCCTGTCATGAAGCAATGCCCTCTCTTGCCTGGTACTCCCATACAGCAAAAATTGTTCACCTGAGGAAAATGATTAGGGCACATATTCTCATCTTTAAAACAACATTGTTTATGGCCTTTGGATTAGCTAAATTGGGTTACATTTCTGAGAATAAGACCATTTCTGACTAAAAATACTACTGAAGACGAATCCTTATCTACCAGTCAGGTAGGACACATCATCACGACTGCAACCAATTGTTTGCCAGTCATTATTCACTTCTCTTTCTTTTCTAAATCCTGACACTAAAATGTACATTCTGAACAGATTTCCACAGATACTCTAGGAAAGAGATACCGTACGGTGTATCAATTAAAATCAATCTTTTCCAATATATTTTTTTCCTTGTCAACTTTTCCCTGCTTTCATAGATCATATAGCCCCAAAATTTGATATGAGTTTTCTTTTTCCTGGCTATTATTACTAATACATTTAGTGTGTTCACTGTATGCCTAGCATAATGAAGCAGTTGCACGTTAGTTCAACGTTGAAAGAATTACAACTTTATTGATCTCATTTATCAACCAGAAAAAGCATATTAAATTGATTAAAACAGAGTAATTGGGTGCTTTTGGGATAGAAAACCTAAGCTTGAAAGAGAAAATTATTATTCTACTGCTTATTCTGGAAAGAAAACTGACCCCAATTCATTAAGCTATACCAGTCAAAATACTCGTTCCTCAACTTTTGACCTGATCTTACTGTCAAAAATCTTGGATGAATGTTCAGAAGAAAATGTGATCACAAATCAAAAGGAAAGGCTGCTTGGACAAGAACTGTGCATTGCTCATCACAATTCAGTTCACACTATCATCATAAAGGTAAAAAGTGCACGTGTGAGAGCAGAAATAATAACAGTGGGAGAAAAAGAAATAAAAAGGACACAAAAAGATATAGGCTGGATTCTCAGCTGATGTAAATTTGACTATCTCCACTTGAACAACAGAAATCAAGCAGACTTGCACTACCGAGGAGCTCATTTCATTACAGGTCTGGTGTCATGGTCCCATAACTCCCCACTAACTCCCTCTTAGATTGCTGTCCAGTTGGACTAAGATGGTAGAAGCTGCATTTTTTTCTTGAGCACAATCTCAAGCAGAAAAATAAAGTGGTTAGGATTTTCATTATATTAAATAGAGGTGGGTGTCGATGTGGTAAGAAACGGGTAACACCATAAATTCACTAGAATTCCCCATCTCTGCCACTACTTGGGGACAGCATAATCTAACGTGGAAAATCCAGATGTTTTGGAATAAAGTTTTCAAAACTAGTTACCATTTACCAAACCTCAATTCTGACCTTTTTGAAATGATTTTCGGGGATTCTGAGAGCCTTGTTGAACCTGCTGGGATATTTTCAAAGCCTGGAAAGCAGCACTAAAAGAGGTCCTGGAAAATTGAGCCTTCCATGATTCAGACTAAAACATTAATGGCAATGGATAAGAACAGTGAAACAGTAGTGATTACTGATTAGCGTTGCAGACTTATGGGGTAATCACAGCTAAGCTGTTTTCACACCTCAGAAACAGAAGAATATTTCCAAACATAAATGTAAAAACATAAGATCAGTTTGTATTAAACTCTTCAGGTAGTTTATTGCTCCACAGAAATACAAGATAAAACTCTACCTTGAAACAGCTTCTCTGTGGAGTATGGGAGAGGAAGGGGTCAATATTACTCTTTTGATGTACTGAAGTGTACATTACTTTTTTTTTGGTGGGTGTGTCTGTGAAGAAAAATAGCTCAGTCGTTTCATCTAGAAAAGTGGATCACAGTGTATGCCCACTACTTTTATCCTCTGCTTATTCTGGATGGGAACTATTCTTAATGCACCATAAATAGTAGTTTCACTGACATGGCAGAATATTACAGCACTGCAGAAGTAATTATGTTACTTAGTGTCAGTGATCTGCAAAGTAGGAACAAAATGGTTTTCTTCCATTGACTTAAATGCCTAGTAATTCCACCATATTTAGTGGGATTACTCTTAACATTCACCTCTGTAACTGAGATAGGAATCTGACTTGATGAAGTATAGAAGTAGAGCTTAATATGATGGACCATAAAGGCATTAAATTGAAGAGCCTTTTATCACCCTATCCAAGGAGCACCCCATAAGCTTCTGGTATATACATTGTGATGGCTCCTGTATTATTGCACCTATCTAGAGCAGGCCAAGAACTAACTTAGCAAAAGTCACAATCAAAAATTAAACAAAGCTAAAAAACCAACACTTCTATGACAGATTGTCATATCTCTCTAGGCTGTCAATAATACAGGCAGTGAGAGTCAAATATTCAAGGTTAGAGGAACTCCTAGTACGATGTAAATCCATAGGTTATAATACCTCAAATAGAGCCTTTAGATTGTATTTTTTTTTGCTGTTCAAAGTCAGTGGAAGTAATTTTTCTTCCAATTTTGAAAATCCTGTGAATAGTGTATGTAACACGGATGAATAGCCTTGAAAAACCCTTATAACACTGAGCCAATGAGCTGAGCAGGCAAAATTAATATATAAATATTGTTATTGAAGCATAAGTTTCTCACTAGGGCATGGAGCTACATGGAATCATGTTTTTATAAATAGTTAATTTTGGCTGTTGGTGGTACAGTCATGTTCTTCCTTAGATGTAGCTGTGCTAACCTATGATCCATAGTTCTAGTTCCTCTCGTTTTTCCCACATACACTTTTTTACCACGTACAGAAAAAAAAAACCCCAGAATAAAATGTCAACAGCTGCTATTAAAATAGTTTAAGGTCTTTGACAGCCCTTGAAAATAAAATGTCCTCTTACAATCAGTTCCAAAATCTATATCAAATTTCCCGTCCTGATTGTTCTGATTTATAGCTCATTTTGAGTGACAGATACTAAAACGTTTATGTTTCATCATAAAAACACTGCCTTCTTTTTTTTTCCTTCTCCTCCCCTCTTTCTTTTTTTGTTTTTCCTTTTCCCTTTTCTTTCTTACATCTATAGAGGCTGTGGCAGAGTAGCAGAAAGGAAAGTTGTCTGCATACAGCCAGAAATGTCCGCTTCACATTTGAAACCTCTGGAAAAAGGAGATTGCTCTTAAGAGAGAGCTGCAGGTGTGTCAAATACGGTGGCTTTTAGGTCGAGGCAGAACCAAAAAGAACTTCAGAGGGGAAATGCAGAAACTCAGAAAAGCTGGCAGCCTGTGGCCAGCCCTCAGGGCACGGGGAAGGAGAGACCCTCGGGGCTGGCTGTGTTAAACAGATTCAGCCTTGGAAACCGCTTCAAGCTGCTGAAGTAGAAAGGACTCAAATGGCAAGGACGCAACAACCTAAAGCCGAGAAGATCTAACCTGTGGAAAGAGATCAGCATCCAGCACTGAGGGTAATCCTGTCAGGAAAAAGAGGGTTATTGTGAGCACTGCATCCTTAGCTTGTGACTCTTATTTGGACTGCAGGTGAGAGATGCGAAGCAGTAAGAGAGCTAAGAAGTTGTTAAGATCGAGCTGAAACTGTATGTTTATTGTTAACCTTTGTTTCTGGACAGTGCCCCAAAGAACAAGTTAAAAGTCTAGCCACATTTCTTCATTTTCTTTTTCCACTGAAACTAAAGCACTGTGAACAAAATGTGGGTTAAAAGGGTAAGTTCAATATTCCCTTGGAAGGATCAAAGCCAAACAAAGCAGTAACAGCTTACTGAGGACAAATTTAGGGAACTTATGGAGCTGGGGAACGTCTCTTGCCATGATGAAAAGGTGGTAGGTGCCAAATCTGACAAAGCAATTCTCTGTAGCACACAGAAGCCAACACCCTTTCTGAAGAGAGCAGATTGCTCAGAGGTATCCAGTAGGACTGGGCAAAACCTGAGGTGTTACAGTATGATATTGCTTTTGTAAAACCAAAGGGACATTTTGAATTGCTGAGGTTAAACAAAATTATCTTTAAAATTAGTATCTTGGGCTTTATTGTTTAGGGGGAATAAAGAAAAAGTAAGTCAGATGATATCTGTGAATCCCTTAGAGCTCTTTTACAGACTGTTTTGCTTTAAAACAGTTTTCTCTGTTGGGTCAGAGCTAAGACCATCTAACTAGGTATCCTATTTTCGACCAAGGTAAAACTGGATTCAAGTACAACAACTGGCAAATGAATGCCCTCGCTGTCTTTAACTGTTTTCAACTCAGGGACTTGGTAAGCAGGAATATTTTTTTTCTGCCACGAATTCTTCCCATTTACTCCTAAATCCATATAAACCTTAAAGAGCTATAAAATATTTCATCCGGCAGCTCTACAACTCCTCTAGCCTTTGCATGAAGAACTTCACTCTGTTTTGAACGTGGTTTCTCCCACCTTCATGTGGAGCTCTCAAGGTTTTGAATCATTGATCTCTCTCCAGCTTTACCACGCCACACATAATCCTGTGAATCATTGTCATAACTCTTCTCAGGTGTCACTGCTCCAAACTGCTCCAACATGCTCATTCTTCATACAGAAGTCACAGTACATCTTCAGTTGTCCTGGTTGCCCTTTTCTGATAGAAACCTTTCCAGTTTTCTATACCCGTTTTGAAATGGGAGCACAGGTATTGAATGCAACATAACAAGATGCAAGCTAACCGTGGATTTATACCAATGCTTTCATATTAATGCTTTCTGGTTTGCTCTCTATTATTTTTTTCTAATAATTCCTGGCATTTTGTTCACTTTTCTGACAACTACCAAGCACTGAACTGACATTTTCATGGCACTTGCTATCCAATCCTTGCTGTTAGCAGGGTTATGAGAGATAACCCTACTCCTGCAGGGTAATGGTAAACTCAAGAAGCCATCATTTTCTGTGTAAAGATAGAATTATTTTTTCTCACGTGTGTCACTTTACAGTCATTTGCATTGGATTTTACCACCTCTTTATTTCCAGTCTTATGAGGTCCTTTGGCAGTTCTTTACAAACAGGCTGTAGCTGTTGTCACTACATTGTTTGTGTCCTTTCTCAGCTTATTTAGCAGTATGGTGAACAGCATGGGTTCCCATCCAGGTCCCTTAAGAACTGAATTAGTGATTTCTTTCCAGTACAAGAACTGACAGTTTACTCCTGCTCTCTGTTTCTTGTCTTTAATTTATCCACAAATATTTGGCCAGGTACAGATTTTTCCTCTTAGGCTTCTAACCTATTCATATTTTTAATAGAATTCGTAACACCCTAAAATTACTAAAAAGAAAACAATGACTAATACCAAGCTTTAACTTTGTTTTTTTCTCCGTTTTGTCAGAAGTCTACTGCTGAGAATCAAACTGCATTTTTCCAGAATGGAGGGGCATCCTGACTTGACTTGTACCAGTGGGAAACTCAAAAGACAACAGCAACTGAGGTATGTGTAGCTATGCCAGCTTTATCCTCACAGGTTTGATCGTGCAGTTGCTGCAGTGCTGAAAAGCTCAGTGCAGACTAACCAAGTTGCCAACCACTTAGCTTCTCAGGAACATTTTGTTTCAAGTTGTTTTGGCTTGAAATATAGAAATATTGACTGAGCACTTCAGACAATCAGTTTACAAACAGCAAAGAATTTCATTAAGAGTTACTGATGATCTGTTGTTTAGCAGTTTCATGGGAATATCTGAGATGTCTATGGGAGGAAAACATGGATTATGTCAACGCAAAGGGAAAAACATTTAATTCTCTTGCTTGAGGGGAGTTCTTCAAAGCAATGTCCTGATTACTGTGTGCTTGCAGAACTGAATGGCATGGACAGTGGTGAATTGCTGTATGAAGAAGAGAGAACCGTTTGCCCTGTTTAGTGTGGTTTTATACTGCCCTCTTTCTGCAATTTCAAGGTGAAAATGCACCTCTACATCCAAAATTAATGCATTGACATTCTTTTATTGGTTCAATAACTTTATAAGAAAGATCTTTAGCTCTTAAGTTCTAGTCTAGTTAATACCTATGACACAATATTTCTGACTCTGTTTCTTTTTCTCATGCTAGAATTTTCACTGAACATCTGTAAAATAGGTGAAAATCTATTACCCTTTCAGCTTCCCCAGTGTTTAACAAGAGCTGAAATTCAGTTTTAAACAAATCCAAGGAAATTTGGGTTTTATTCTCAAAGAATATTTAAATTTATATAGTTGTGATGGTAATGATAAATCATTGCCATTCATTTTAAATAGTCTTTGGACATGAGCTTGTATTTGTGAGTTCAATGAGGAAGTTTTTTAGGCTCTAACAGGTAACTGTTTATTAAACATAAACCTTTGTTCGTGATTAAGAAATGTTAATAGTCTTGTCATTAATGTATACTGGTAGCATCAAATGATTTTGATGTATTCTACATTCACCACCTCCAAGCTTACATAACAAAGAAAACAGAACATTTTTTCATTCTTGAAATGTAAAATTGTGCAGCAAAACACACAATATTCACAAGTATAGATTTCAGAGAAGATTTGCAGTGTTAAGCACTGAAAATATTTCCATAAAGGAAGCCTGTTCTTTGGGACAGCAGACATTCAGGTTTTCATGATATGCTATTCAAGCATGCAAAGAGCTGACTGTGCCATCAGGAATGACAACTTGTGGGAAGGGTAGTGAGCAGAAACATTGATGGAGATAGCAAGAACTGAAGCAGCTGACATATCTGTTGTGTAGGAGTATCTAATTGTGGTGTCAGCATTTTACTAATGAATCTGAGTTACTTGCTCAGCCCATGAAAGTCCAAGACTCCAAGCGTGGCAATACAGCCACACTTCAGACTATGTACCACTTATGTACCTATTACCTAAGGATTATCACTTAGGTACCAAAACCAGGGTAGGTCACTTTATTTTGCATAAGCAGCACCCCAGAATCACATCCAATTAATGACTCTGGTGAATAGTAAAGGTAATGCAACATAGACCTTTCATATCTGTGGGATATGGACGTGTCAGAATGAATGCTCACTTGATGCCTATTTTTAATAATGTGGTATGTGAACAAGATTCTTTAGAGCTATCAGGTATGCAAAAGTACTTTTTTGCTTGTGAGGCTTGGTAACTCTAAAAGTAATATTCACTGAAGGTGTAGTGCAGCATTCTTTTCTTCCTCAGCCAGAAAAGCCCTAAGAACTTTTTGATCTTTTGACTGTCATATGGAAATACAGCTCTTAAGCTCTGAGGATCCAAAGGAAAACAATATACCCTGCCTGGGCAAAAAAGAACAGGCAGTGTTTTAAATTTCCCCATATGTGACACATAAGGATGCAGTGGGGACACAGGAGTAGACCAGCAGCAACAAATCTCTTGCGCTACGAGACGTGAAGAACAGCCTGCAGTGAACATATGGGGGATGGGGTAGAATAGGTACCAGGTAACCCATCTGGTAAATCAACACAGAGCTCCACTTGAAGCCTTCTGGACCATGCTGCAAGTCAGACAAGCAGCAGACATTTCTCCTCTGCAAAAACAGACACATCTTCCTTTTGGAGAATATTAACATCAATATGTACGTTCCATGGCCTAAAGAGTGAGTCACAAAGAATTCATGTCTTCCTGTCGACCAGAGGAACACCACTAAGAAATAAAAATAAGTGCTAACTCTAAGGCAACAATGGCATGTATGTGTTCAGTAGGAAAAGAATGTAGAAACCAAAACCAAAAAAAGCTACCTTATTATGTATAATTTATGAGCAGAAAAGGACACAAGTTAGACGATTAAATTTCTGTTATCTTCTCATAATTTAGGAGAATTTCTAATAACTCAAAGTATTGTGAAGATAACAATTTGGAGCACAGCGTAGATTAATTAGCACTAGTACAAGTCATATGCTATGTATCTTCCTGGTACTTGCAAGGATGACAATATTTCTATTAGATTTTGACAGCTGGATTTACAGCTCTTAATGCATTGAATGGACGTTTGACACCCAAATGGATCTATCACCTATTTAAATTGCTCATGTTCTCAAACCCAGAGTTGTTTTCTGAGCACGTGGTTGGTAGGTTTTGTTTGTTTTTATTCTGTAACCATTAAACATAGCACAAATTACAGAATTTAGAGATAGAAGTTGTTGTTACTGTCATTGCCAGCTGGGAAGGAGATAACTTTTAAAATAATTTATTATTTTCAGGAAAAAAGAAAATAACTCTTTTCAGTTGCTGATGCTTTGATGTAGGTTCACATAGCCAGTACTACTAAAGGCAGTGCTTAGCACTGAGGAAAAACTAATGCAGAGACTCAGAAATGGGGCAGCTGGAAAAATCCACACTCAAGAGTAAAGAACGAGCTCCTAAGAGTTCTACAGCCTAGGAGAAGAAAAACTACAGCAAACCTTATTGCTCAGCAATGGCAAGAGGCTAGTAGAAAAAAAAAAACAAAACCCAACAACTCTAAAAATGCTTTATTGATAACAAAACCAGGGGTATTATTGTTGGAATGAAAGCTCTGGCTTAAAATAGCTTCAGTGTGTATCTGAGTCAAAATGGAGAGGCAAACAGATGAAAACAACTGTTCCTATTTAAGATAGGAATATTAGGAATAAATATTTAAGATATTTAAGATGTATTTAAGATCTCCTGATGTTTGACTAATTGCCAGCTCTTCCTACAAGTAGGAGAGGACTTTTTCTGCGTGGTTTAATGTAGCATGCAGGGATGGACTCTGACAGCACAGCCAATATGGTTGTAATCAGAAGTCACTTTATTAAGTGCAACAAGCTATATTTATACACTGACCACGCACCCAGGTCACTTCTTATTGGCCCCACACTCAAACCCAGAGTCTGTCCACACGCACTTCAAACACTTCTTATTGGCTGGCGATTCTCTTGGCTTTCCTCCTTCAGCACCCTGTTTTTCTCCTCTTATCCTCCTGTTTTCCCAGGTGCTTCTGCTTTTCACATCCTTATTCTTATCTCCTCAAGGTCGGGGCAGTGCCGGTTGTTTTTTGGCCTTGCAGGCCTTAGCATAGCTACTTCTAGCTAACAACTATTTCTGTCCTACTCTTATCAATCCCTACAGCTTAAGTAGCAGTCTTCTTAATGCCAGAGTGGTTTGGTACTGTGTGCTCAGTGATCCGTCTGACGTGTGCTTCTGCTCATGTATTTAATATATACATTCATTATTTGTCTTTATTTCTAAGGTAATTCTGATGTCTGTCTTTATGATATACACCAAAAATGTACATATTACACTTATGTCTTTATATATAGGTATGTCTGGAATATGAATGGTAGAATTAAAGAGGGGGGAAAAAACAAGTACAGTTTGCGTTCGTTGAAAGGGCCTCGTGCATACTTTTTGTAGAATGAGTAGTGAATGAATGCTTACATATTTTATTCCTGTTTATTAAATGCAACAAAATAAATTAGCTTGGACTGCAAAATTTCCCTTGATAGTGAGAAAATACCAGTCAAAATATATATATATATATATGTAAAATGACTTCTGATTTTTTTGCGTAACCATCTTATGCATTGAATGAGCTTAGGAGGCAGAGTGAATGTAGGAGCTGTAAGAAGAGCATGATGATTGGGTATCTGAAAGCTGCTTCCCAATACCCACAGTGACAAAATTACGGTTTTTCAGGAAACTCTAAATATGCCCATTCCTTATTTTGACATGCTTGACTTTGTTATCTAATTATTACCTTTTGCAATTTAACTTTTTGTTTTGCTGAGCTCTATTTCATAGAATTTTGTTTTGTAGAGCTTTCAGTGAGTCAAATAAAGGACTTTCATTAAGGGGAAGGGTTAAAAATAAATACACAAAAATTGGATCCTCAGCTTTTGAGACATTTAGACCTCGATTTAACGAGGTTGTGAGCAACCTGATTTAACTTTGAAATTAGACCTGCACTGAGCAGAGGGTTGAACCAGAGGACCTTCAGAGGTCCCTTCCAGCCTCAATTATGCTGTGTTGTGTGACAACAGATCCTGTCTGAAAAACATCAAAGAGATGAAGATCATCTTTATTTGCGTCTTAATTTACAGAACTGATTACTTTGATTATCACCTGCACTTTGTTATTGGTAGTGTGTAAAGCAGAGTATGTGATGTGGGTGAAAGGTGGGATGAAGAAGAGGCACCACGGGATTTAGGGCTCGAATGAGTAACTAGAATAGAATAGACCACTTTTTCCACTGTTATTACCCTCTTTTATTTGGTCCTATTACTTCCCTCCATGCCATGCATAAGGCTCTGAATGAGAAATGAAAGGCCAATCAGAGCATCTCAGCCTTCCCTCTTCTTACATCTCTTTCTCAGCCACTGATGTCTTTCTAGTTCATCATTTGCCACTGTGCTTGTTGTGCCTTGGCAGCAGCCCAGCCCATAGATTAGGATGTTAATGTACAATTATTATCCTGGCCAGTTTAGTACATCTTTCACGAGGAAACAAGTTACAAAAAAGAAATCTTGGCTTTCATCTGATTCTATCACAACCACACCTGAGAAGAGGAAAAGAAAAGATACTTCTCAAACCCCTGGGCTTCTCCATATCCAATTTCAGATACTGATGGCAAACATTAGAGGTGTCAGAACTTCTCAAGATTCTTTAAAATCATTTATGATAAAAAATGTTAAGCAAACTTACCAGAAAGCCACTACCAGATCACTTGAAAATAGAGTCACTAAACAAGCCATGAGATGTGTAAATTGTGATTTGGAGTTAGACAAACTTGACATGTCCTTACATGCGTGTACACCCCCCCACACAAGCATACATAGAAGGAAAATATAATATTCCATAAGTCTAAGTGAGCAATTATTTTTGTAAGACTGCTATATAGTTTTCTTACAAAGTATGAACTTACGGTAGAAATTAAAAAAAAACAACCCGCAAAAAAACCAAATTAAAAACAACACAGAGGATGAGGATGCAAGTGGGAGTTTACATAACACAGACCTTTTATATTGGAGTAAGAAAAGATGTGCTTTCCTGTAAATTCGGATCTCTTAAAATACCATTGCACGACAAATTAACATCAGAATTGATATATAGAAAAGCAGATTTGTTGGTAGTCCTAAAACACAGCATGAGACCATGAAACTCCAGGCTGATCTGAGAGAAACTCAGAGATCACTTTGGATTTATGAAGTGTGTAACAGTAACTTCAGTAATCAATAATATAACCTTCGTATCTGTAAGTCTGTCTATCACTACTACTAGCAGATGTGATTCGTTACAACAAATAGAAAAAAAATAAAGGTAATTCACAAAAGAAGAGGGTTACTTTCTATAGTAACATGCTTTATACCAGCCCATGGTAATACAGCTACCCATTTTACACAGTTGGCTAATTTATGAATAGTGCATATATGGGAGGGCACCACATGATTAAATATAGGGTTTGCTACAGAATATTGTGCCATGGCATTGTGTCATGTATGAAATATTCCAGCATCTGCTATTTGGCTTCTTTGCTTAAACACTATATATAGGTTTGTCTGTGAATATGTATGTAAATGTACACATGTATCCAAGTATATATACAGATATACATTGGCATTATATGACCTCCTCCCGGGTAGGAGACATCAAGATTCACTTATGTTCCCTCTAGTCTATGGTCATCACTGTTAGCAAAGCCCATGCCAATCCAGCCTTCTGCCTTTTATTCCTGAGTGACTGATGTTTCCAGCTGCCTAACCCCGTGGTTGTATTCTTTGGAAAGCCTATTTTACAGTATGGTAACTAAGCACTATTGACACGAGTGTCAGAGAAATTATTTAGCATTTTTTAACTTGCTGATTTTTTTTTTCTCATGACTTTTCACAGTCAGTTGTGCAGTCAGGTTTTCACTTGCACGAGCTGGTTTTTTCCAAGTCTGCTGTCACAAAAGGTTTTATTCTAACAGCCACGGTTTCCCTCCCCAACAGGCTGAAAGGCAGCTTTTTTATATCATTATTTAGAACAGAAGATCGCAACTAAGGTCAGAAAAGATTAAAAAATAACAGCAACAAAAAATGTAAAACTTTTCATCTACTATTTCCCTGTGGTTCTTGGCCCACTGCTGCTTTCATAGAATCATAGAATATTAGGGGTTGGAAGGGAAAACACTCCCAGAAAATGTCCTTGTTTATTGGTACTGATCTGGCATTTCTAGAGCACAAGAATTTTCTTACCTTCAGTAATTCATTCTTAACTACAAAGTGCTTTCAAACCCTCAGATCGAAGATGATATAGAACTGCAAAAAAAAAATAAATTAATTAATAATGCAAGTGAAAATTAAATGTTCTGTGAAGCCCAGGTAAGGATTTGTTTGTGTCTCTGTGCAACCCTTTTTTTGCTATGCTCCTTACGGAGATTTGAGTAAGCAAAAAGTAATTTATATTGCTGTGGTGCCTTTCTTCACTCCTTTCCCAGTCAAAGTAAAAGCTCACTACGAGAAATATCAATTAGCAGTTATTTCTGCTAAAGCTATCTTTCAAAAAATATATGGAATTAGCTTTCCTCCACTAACCAAAGGATTAAAAAATAATTCCACGTACATTATATTTCAACATGTATCTTTATCAACAATGTTCATAGGCTTGCCTTCCAATCTTTAGAATTCTTAAATTGAAAAAAATTAAACAAAACTAGTTATGATGCCCCATATAATTCTAGCTAAGAGTAAAAATCTGGCTTCCTTGATGCAGATGTAATTGCCTTGATTATATTCTAAATCATTCTGATTCTTATTATAAATGGATTTTTTAATATTAAGCATCTAATAGGAAACTGAATGTTCTATTTTGTTATCAAATTTGGATGTCATTTTTAATTTTACTTTATTTAAGCCTAATTTATTTTCAATGGGAACTTTGAAAAACTGCACAGGAGGGAGTAAAAAAGATTTCCTATTCAAGTATTCTCTACATAAATAAAAAAATTGTATGGCTATCTCAACAGTAAGTGAAGGTAAAAATCCCCAGTAGAATTTATTTCCCTGTTTAGAGAAAAAAATCAAGGGTAAAAAAATTTATAATTTAGAGCCTATGCTATTTGAAGAGAAATATTTTTAATATATTCTGATAGGTAAGATACATCTTCTCTCTCTAGAAATTTTAAAGTTAGCTGCTTAAGCCCAAACTAGTCTTCTTAGACCTGTTTTATAATCAGAGGGAGAGAAACAGACACACTGTAGTGATCCATTTTATTACAGAATTAGAGTAGATTAGAAGCATTTTCTTGGTAGATCATTTAAATCAATGTCTGCATATTTATTTTTTTTTCTGTGAAGAGGGCACTTGTTTCCATGACTAGCTAGGACTTGGACATTTCACTTACACATTTAAAGTATCCTACCAATACTCCTGCAGAATTTTGTTACACACACCTACCTATTTAAAATCCTGAAAAGGCATTGCATTTTAGACTCTATCCCAACAGTTTAAAAATGCCTTCCTGCTAAAGCAGAAGTCAATGTAAGATTGTAGTGAAGTACTGTATGTACTGTATTTGTCATGTTATCATACAGTCATTCATGATCTGAAGAGAGAAAGAACTTCTTCAATGAAAAGCACATAGGGTTAGAGCATGTGACACTTTTCACTGGCATATGGCATTCTAAAAATTCTTTTTTTTTTTTCTTCATTAAAAAATGTCTTCACCTATCACTTTTAAATACAAAGATTTACCATATGGAATAGTTCCCACTTTTGATCAGCCAAACTCATCACAGAACTCAATTGTAGGAATAAATATTGGGAAGAGGCGTCCATAGTTAATTAAGTTTCACACTCTCTCCTGCCAGAGTTCAGCAGTTCTTGCAAATAGGCATATTTTGGAACCATGCCACCTTTTAAACAAATGCCACCTGTCTCTCTGTTGGAGACAAGGAGACATCCATCAGACTCGATAGGCTGTGAATCTTCTATATACAGTGAGAAAACTATTATCTGAGTTGAAAGCAAGGGGTAAAAGGAAGACTCTGTAAATTAAACTCCCTTACTTTGTGGTGATGTCCATCTCAGTGCATCTAATTCATAAAGTCAATATTCTAATAGTTTCCAGTGGATTCAAGTATTATGGATATCAATCTGGAATTTCTGCCTTCTCCTACTCTGGCTTTAGACCTCTCTGAGACACCAGGTTTTAAAATCAACTGCTGTTTTCTTGTTGCTTTTTATTTCTTTAGTAAAACAAAACCACAAATTTCTTTCAAGGAAGCTGTTCAAAAGTTGTGCAAAAGTCAGAATTTCTTTTCAGCACTCTTCCCCTCCTCCACCCCCTCCCCCCTCCAAAAAAATAGACGAAAAAAGAGTCCTAATCCTGAATGCAAAGTAGAGATTTCTCAGAGAAAGTCTGAATTGACTTTAATCACTTTACCTACAGGGGATTCAACCTGACCTCAACTTTGTGAGCTGTGGGTACTGCTTACAGTGAATCAGGGTCAGCTAGAAGTATCTTGGGAACTCAGCTGAAGGAGTCAGAGGAGTTCCATAGAGTGGGACTCACATCTCTAGAAAGTCTGAAAGTCCCTCAGGGGGTTCAAGATCTTCCATTCAGTCTTCTCTCTCTCAGTCTACTGAAAGCTCTCACCAACTTGCAAGCAGTGGCACTTTTCCTTGGGTAGCTTCCACTGTGCAACACCATTTCTCCCACCTATAAAACTAATTATGGCACAGACCAGTGAGGTACCATTATCAATCTGGATCTTGAAAAAATGTAGACAGTCCCAAGGAAATTTTTCCCATTTCTGTCTGAAGGTTCCACTGAATAACCTAGCTTGAGGACCCAGATCTTTCAGTTGCCTAAGTAGATACATAGCAGTCTGATGCTGTACTATGTAATAAATCCTCACTGGCACCTGGTCCTGGAATTTCTCAGTGTCTCTCCAGTGAAGTCACCAGGGAAACTGGGAACACACAGGAGCTTTAAGCAAAAATTGTAGCTGCTTATAAATAAACCTTTTGCTACCTACAAAATCCAAGAGCTCTTCTGAGTCATAAGATAAATAGATGTTACATAGACATAAAGCTGCTTCAAGCAGGGCTTTCTCGATTCACCAGCAGAAGGAATAGAAAGCTCATTCTTTTGGGGATGTTATTGTATGTTACAGTACTGGTTTTTTTGAGTCATATGTGATTTTTCCATAGGTTTTAACAGGAGAGAGAAAATTGTCTTGGCTATAGTATTTTGACATTATAGGGGATTGCAGTATTTTGTATTATGCAAGAAGCAAATGACAAATGCTTCTCCATTTTCAAATTTTGAGGGTAAAAATGCACATAAGATTTATTACCTCAGACCACAAGTTGCACTAAAGGTGGGTCTGGGAGGGACAGGGGTTGTGACTTCTGGCAGAACTTGCCACTGTTACTCCAATGTAAGGCAAATAATCTTTGTCAATAGTTAGTATGACAGAGAAAATTGACTTAAATGATTGATCAATTCCTGCAGTGACATAACGACTGATGAACCTAGCTTTATAGGTTAGAGGACAGAATGAAAATTATAATGTATAGCATTATGCAAAATTATATCAAATCGAAGAATAGGGGGGAAAAAATCAATCTTACCAGTAAATTCTCTTATTCTTAAGAATGGCTCTTTTGACAAAAAGAAGTTAAAAGGGACAGATTAGATACCTTTGGAAGCTAGGCCCTTCCTAGTTTTAACACAGAAACTGCTGCTGACAGGAGTTATAGGGACTTTTGTATTAAAAACCTGACTTTTCTGCCAGTGAAATGTGTTATGCAATGTTCTTTACAGTTGAAATGCAGCTCTGTGAACTACAGTTAGGATTAACAGTTTGGAAAGGATGAACAAAGTCTGGTAAAGCTATTTTGCATAAGGTAATAATTAATTATGCGTGTATCACACAAGATTTTTGCTCTTGGAAGTATTAATGCGTTAAGCTTGGAGTCCTTCCACACTCCAGGGCCCAGGCTGCCTCTGCCCTCCAGCCTATCCTGGAGTGAAACAGGAGTATCCATGAGCCTTTCTCACCATCACAGAATGCTAACGGTTGAAAGGGACCTTGACAGATCATCTAGTCCAACCCCCCTGCCAGAGCAGGATCACCTAGAGCAGGTCACATAGGAACACGTCCGGGCAGGTTTTAAATATCAACAGAGAAAGAGACTCCCCAACCCCTCCGGGCAGCCTGTTCTAGAGCTCCATCACCCTCACAGTGAAAAAGTTTTTCCTTATGTTTCTGTGGAGCCTCTTATGCTCCAGCTTACACAGGAAAATAGACTTGCAGAGCCAAAGCATTGATGCTGCTTTTGATTCACGTTCTCAAGACAGTGCTTCCCTGATTATGCGACTTTGTTGTATGAGGAGCACTTTTTAATGTCTAGTTTATTGAAGTTTTTGTACTTACTCGTGTGTAAAAATGGCTAATCTCCTCCAATGACTACACCCTATGCTTATCAAAGGTATCTATACTATACATTTGCAAGAAACACAGTACTTCTGAGGAGTAGTAGTAGTGCACAGCGACACTAACGTTACCGAGGAGCTTTGAACCTTTCATTTTATTCAGAATTTTCATCATTCGACATGGGAGAGCCACGGTATTTTTCTTCCTCTAGTGTCAGAGTAGGTAAGGATGTTATGTTGAAGGGTTTTACTACCAGCGCGAGAGATTTTCTCAGTATTTTTACTTCTCTGTTAAAAAGTAGGACTCTCATAATTGTTATCTTCCATTTCTTTTCATTTTATGAGTAATTCACTTTTAGTCAAAATTAAACACCCTTTTAAAAGCCAGACCTCGCAGACTCTGATTTCTATTCCACAGTTACTATGTATAAATTTATTTTGCATAAGCATCTTTTTTTCAAGCAATATTAAGCACTCGAGACACAGATCACGCCACTGCCTTTCTTAGCGTGCTTACATTTTCTAAGATCAGAGAGCAGGCTGTCACAGTGTTAACAAGTGTGCTTCTTCAGTTCAGCGTTTCTAGAATTTTCCTCTGACATCTATCATCTCCCAAGCATCATCAGGAAGGAAATTATCTTGTCAGAAGCTCCGTAGTTAGCTTCCTCTCTACAAGATTGCAGGTTTCCAGAGTGTTTGTTTTTTTCCCCATGCAAATTATCTGGACGCCCTGCCCTTCCCCTTTACTAACTCATTTTGAGTAGAATTGGAAATGAAATTCACAGTTTGATATGCATCCATGTTACAGCAGAAAATAAGGTCTATGCCAGCTCAAAGACTTCTAGCACCAGATTCCTGGTTTTTTCCATCGCCACCGTAATTAGTATCCTGCTTTCATTAGTATATTGACTATTAGTTGTAGGTAGCCAGGATCTTTTCTTTGAAGAAAGGGGAAAAACAAAAGGGTGAGAAATGAAGACATGAAGTACAGGAAGTCTTCTGTCATAGGGGAATGCCACAAGGAATACCGTGAAACACCTGGAGGTGTTCAAAAACCATGTAGATGAGGCACTTTGGGACATGGTCTAGTGGTGATGGAGGTGTTGGGTAGAACATTGGACTTGATGATCTTGGAGGTCTTTTCCAACCTTAATGATTCTGTGATTCTATATTCTTTTAAAAACTCTTTTTCTCATACTGGGGGAAATAACAGAATTACCAACTTGAAGTCCTTTCCTTCTTTAAATGTTATAAAGTGGAAATAATCTTTGTTCTTACCTCTCTTTAGAACCTTGAGATGTTAGAGGTAACCCTTGCAGTTGTTTTTACATGATCAAAATATCTCTTCTGTTTGTTTGTTAATTTTACATGAAAGCTGAATAAAATACGAATCAGTGATTTGGACACTAGTCTAAAGGGCTTGGAAAAAGCAGATTTTCTGCATGACCATGCACTTCTTGACCTATCCATGCCTTTGGTTCTTCACTTGCAGAGCCAAGATTTGATGGGTTTCTGCCTTACGCGCGTTAAGGTTTGTGAAATACTTCGCTGTTAAACTCTTCATGGCTGATACTAAATAATGTAAGAAAATAGCTAACAGACATTACTCTGGTAGCTGAAACTTTAAGAAAAACACCATATGTTTTGAGACTCACAATAACACCATAAGAGGTGTCAGGATGACAATAGCGACTGCGTTTGCGTGTCTTCAGGACAGACTCCCTGGAGAGCCCCCACACAATTTCTTCAAGTGTCCTGAGGAAAGATTCAAGCAATGAGGAATTCCCAGGCATTTAAGTATATTTATTTAAGAAGGAAAAAGAAAATGATTGTTTTAGTTCAAGGGGTTAATGGAAGAAGAATACAATATACCGTATGAAAAAAAATCTGGAAACTAAAGGGCTTTTATTCAGGTGTTCCTGTTGGGACATTAAGACATTAAGCATTAAGATGATCTTCATTTGTTTGTCTGTTTTTGCAACCATGACAGTATATGAGGGTCCTGAGATGAGAAAGGTTCAGTACTTTGGGGGCTTTTTTTCTTTTGAGACTCTTCTCTACCAGCTTAGCCAATGAGACAATCCCTCAGGAAGAAATACCTTGGACAAGAGAGTCTGTGTTTGAGTTAATGAGGGCTTAGAGTCTGGCATGTTTGTACTTTGTTCTTAAAGTGAGCATACTCTTCTCTTCTCTTCTCTTCTCTTCTCTTCTCTTCTCTTCTCTTCTCTTCTCTTCTCTTCTCTTCTCTTCTCT